>SMSQ01001057.1:0-91237 GCA_019453375.1 Ctenoplectra terminalis
ATGATTACTTCATTTTTATATGCGTATATATACGCTCTTCGTACCGAAAGGGTTAATTCATTTAACTTTGTTACGTTAAATGAATTAGATTTTGAGAATGAATAAATGGCGAATGAGGAATACCTTTTAGAAGGGGGAAAAAAAAGAGAGAAACTCTGAAATTCCTCTGTAATGAGAGACTCGAACACACTTATCAAAGAGGAGCGTGATCTCGTATCTTTAATAGCAATTTCCTGCAAACAAACCCCACATCCATTCTCACCATACCGAGCAACAAATTCCACCAAAAGATTGGATAATGAATAGTGTTATTTGCACGCCGCTGGTACCGCCCGACGTCACCTAAACAACCGGAGCCGCTAACGATAATAATTATTCTTTGTACACGAAGCTCGTTACTCGACCGCCGGTTGAAACGCGAAATTTGCATTCCACCCGGCCAGGAAGGATCATCATCGCGTTTCTTTCTACCCGTGAATCGAGTTTCTCGCGTCGAGAAACGTTCGAGACGTGGAATGCTGACGGGTGAACAAATTTAGCGGAAAAGAGACTTAACAACGACGAGTCTTTGAATATTTTAAGAACGACTGATGGATGGGAGAAGGAAGACCGCTGGATTGATCATTTGAAATGTTTAGTTGAAGGATCGTCGAGGTTTGAAAAATAGGAAAGTTTTAAAAAAAAGATTGATAGTGATTAAGGCTTGCGAGGATAAACGTTCTCCGGGGAACGATCCTTCGAATCGACGCGTGATTAGAAGGCTGATGAGGCTAATTATAATAGTTGAAGATATGGAGGGACGCGTGTACTTGGAAGTCTCGTGCTATGTTAACTGCTTTAAGAACTCTGGTCACGAAAGCCTTGGAAATACCAAGTTCTTGCTGGGTTGCGTTTATTGGACTAACACGTTGCCGAGTTTCAGACACTTTAATTTCTAAGTCTATCCGGTCGCTGTTTTATATTCTACCTCTCGCAGCCTGTAGAATTTTATTTTAGATTCTGTATTATAGTTTATATTCTGTTGTTTACGTAAGGAAATATTTATTACGAATATTCGTTTATTAAATTTAGCGTATTCAATTTTCGCGTTTAATTTTGTAATATTTGTATATTTTGTATATATAATGGATTTTAAAATTGAAACAAAGTTTGTTTAAGTATAGGTTAGCAGGACTAAGAAAATATTTTACTGAGTGTTAATGAAATGCAATAATTCAATATAAAAATAATGTTTATTTCTTCAATATTGTATATTTCGTAAATCTAATATATTAGAAAATTAAAACAAAATTTATTTAACCATACGAATGTGTACCTTAACCTATGAGATCAGCAAGGACTAAGCAATTATTTTTACCACAAGTTAACAAAATCCAATAATTCAATATAAAAATAATGTTTATTTCTTCAATATTGTATATTTCGTAAATCTAATATATTTTAAAATCAAAACAAAATTTATTTAACCATACGAATGTGTACTTTAACCTACGAGATCAGCAAGGACTAAGCAACAATCCCCACCACACGTCGACTCAATATCCTTATTTTATTCAAGCGTATAAATACTTTCGATACTTTTTGCAGCCACTGTGGATAAAATTTATAAGGTAGACAGATCGTAAAAAGGAATGAGATGTATATCTCGGCGAGCTGATTGGTCAAAGCCTCTTCTTGGCTACTTGAACAATCGGTAGCAAGATCTCTCGCAAAACAATCGCATAAATCCCAGCCTCGTCGAAGGCAGCAATTATCGCGACGAAACACGCCTCGTTCGAGTCGTCGTTCTCGCGCATCGCCAGCAATGCACTCGGCATGCAGAGTCGCATACTAGACGACAAGCCATGTTTCATGGCACTTAATCGCTCGCTGACCAGGTCGAGATCGCGCACGATCTTGGCATGGTCCCGTGCATACCGTTTAATGGACGTTACTCGTGAAAAAGCAGAAAGCTCCTGTTAAACGTGTCAAACCTGTTTCGACGCGCTATTTTTTTTTTCTTTTTTTTTCTTTTAACCTTTATTTAGAATTTTGTACGAGCAATCTGTAAATCGCATGCAAATCTGTTAATTATTCTGTTCTGTCCTGTGGAGATTCTGGTTTGATTCTAGATTCTAAAGTTAGGTTTCTGAGATTTTGAATATTCTATTTTGTTTAGAATTGTATATAATTGAATATTAAATAATAATAATAATAAATAATTAATTTGCGAATTGTGTGTATGGTACTGTAAATAATTATTTTAAGAGATTTTTATTTTATTAAATTTATTTTATTTTAAATCATTATTCTAAGGATAGAGTTTCTATTTCGTTTAGAATTTTATATAAGTGACTTGTAAATTATACTTGTAGTACTGTTAATAATTATTCGGGACACAGAGATTTGATATTTCACCTCGATTTCATCCTAATATTTTACACCTTGTATTATTAAACAAAAAAAAAAGTTAAATTAATTTTCCGTCGAACAAAAAATTGTATCTCATGTTTAAAATTTTGTCGAAACGTTCAAATTGATTTCGAATAAAATTTCAATTCAAACTTCACATTTTTCTCCTCGCGTATTAAAGTCAGTCTCGAATTCAACAATAAATAAATAATTGACGTTCCCTGTTTTTTTACGCACTATTATTTTTATTACACGAACTCCACAAGTAGCTGAATCAAAATTTGTTGCGCACGATTCTATAGAAAAATTTAATTGCGTCGCGAAAATGAACTTCGATTATACTTCATTCAATGAAGACCAACGTAAAGAAAAATAAAAAATAAAAAATGTTGCACAAAAGCGGTATCGATTACTTTTTTACATGGAATTTTCAATTTTTTTTTTTTTCTCCCCCTGTAATCAATATTTGCGCTCCCGCCACTCGTCCATGATACAGCGTGAACGAACACGCTGTACGATCATTAATATCCAATTAACTTTACCCAAGAAAGCGAATTCCTCGATTTATTGTGCGTCGACAACGAGAATTGTAACAATCTGCAGAACCCGGAGCGTGTTATTGTTGATTTAGTAGTTACGTTTAAAATCCTTTTAATTAAAGTGCGCCGCAGAGAAAAGTTGGGAATTTCCTCCCAACCCCTTCGGTTCCTCTGTGTACACCGTTTGCAAACACACGGATTTAATTTACAGGATGCGCGGTTCGAGTAACTGGTGCCAAACTTTGGATTCATAGCGCGGTATCGCTAGCAACAATAGAGTTTTAATTAATTACGTGTAACACTCGGAACAGGGTGTACCTTTTGGGATAACACGTTGCTGGAGGAATTAATTACGATCAAAAGATACTTCGTATCGAATCTGTGTTTTTTTCCGATAGCGAACGGACCGTGAATAAATTTAAAGTGGAAGAATACAAGGTTTGGAATGCTCGAAAATAAAACTGATTAATTAAAGTGAGAAATAAAAGTACGGGAAGTAATATTGCTGGGACGCCGCGGAGAAACGTTAACTCTTTCCTCCCTGGCATTGAAGTCACGGAAAACTGTTGGACAGAGTATCGCGAGAACCGCGGACGGAAGTGAACGCACGGTGATTCTTGTACTTCCGATTCCACAGTTTGAATTTTATTTGTATTCTATTGTGCATAATGCAAATAAATGTGTTTCGGTTGTTGTAAATTTTTGTTAATAAGAACACGAGTTCTTGTAATTTTGGTTCTCGTGAATTTTTATTAATAAGAAAAATGAGTTCTTGTAAGTTTTTATTAATAAGAAAATGAATTCGTATAATTTTGGTCCTCCTAAATTTTTATTAACAAGAAAATTAGTTCTTGTAAATTTTTATTAATAAGAAAATGAATTCGTGTAATTTTGGTCCTCGTAAATTTTTATTAATAAGAAAAATGAGTTCTTGTAAATTTTTATTAATAAGAAAATGAATTCCTGTAATTTTGGTCCTCGTAAATTTTTATTAACAAGAAAATCAATTCTCGTAAATTTTTATTAACAAGAAAATCAGTTCTCGTAAATTTTTATCAATAAAAAAAATGAGTTCTTGTAAATTTTTGTCAATAAGAAAATATGAATACACCCAAAAAAGGAATTCCGAGAAGAGCCAATCTTTAACAATTTTTTCAAGTACCAGTATTTAATTCCAGCGATGCCTAACTTTCCCATTCCAAGATTAATCATTTTAACGTTAAACCGCAAAAATAAAAAAAAAAATAAAATTCATAATAATTTCCAACACAAAATTTCCATCCGTAAACTACGCTACAAACGAGTCCCATTTTTTTTTTTTTACAATACCAGCTGCTTTTAACGTTATCACGTACAGCCTGAAGGAACGGTGTACTTGCCAGAAGGTTACATTTTCGATCCTCGGTACAAACGGCAGAACAAACACGAAACAACAAGACAAGGAATAGAACAACAGAACAGCTAAACCAATCCACTAGCTATCGTGTTCACTGACACACATTTCTCTCATATAACGTAACATCAGTCTGCGTCTTACACTCCTACCATTCCATCTTCTCAAGCTTTGAAGCTTAGCTCGAACACGAGCGCTGAGTTCAACTCTTGCGCTCGGTGTTCTAACTTTACACCTTGGATACCGATGTGGGACGAATACGAGGAAGTAAAACTTTTATTTTAAAATGATTAATTCTTTGAATTGGTGTTAAAATAAAATGCGGTATTAGGTATATCTGCATAAGCTCTGTTCGTTAACCCTTCGCATTATAATCACGAGTCACACTCAGAGAGTAGTTTATAGTCCAAATGCAATAACAGCAGAATATATTTGTAATAAAATTTAATATTAATCGTCACTTTAATTCATAACATCCAGAATCACCAAATACAAATTATGTACGATCGTAATTATATTCTGATTAGCAAACCAAATTAAATATGGAGGGTTTACCGCGTTATGCGAGAGCCTACTATATTATAACTCCATACTCCATAACTCCATATTTATCTTTCTAGTTAATATGTCAATTAAATTTATAATATATTATTTCTTTGAAATAAAATAAACAAAATAAATAAAATAAAAGAGTGGATCATCACTCTTTAACTTTATAAGTAATCAATATTTTAAATAGAAGATCATACACTATTGCAAGAAAAACAATGGATAAGAGTTATTTTAAATAGAGTTTTTAATACACTATCGTAAGAAAAACAATGGATAAGAGTACCTAAATCAATAATAGTAATCGATATTTTAAATAGAAAATAATACACTATCGCAAGAAAAACAATGCATAAGAGTACCTAAACCAATTATAGTAATCGATATTTTAAATAAAAGATACTACACTATCGCAAGAAAAACAATGGATAAGATTTATTTTAAATAAAGTTTTTAATACACTATCGTAAGAAAAACAATGGATGAGAGTACTTAAATCAATAATAGTAATCGATATTTTAAATAACGGATAATACACTATCCCAAGAAAAACAATGGATGAGAGTACCTAAATCAATAATAGTAATCGATATTTTAAATAGAAAATAATACACTATCGCAAGAAAAACAATGCATAAGAATACCTTACCAATTATAGCAATCGATATTTTAAACAGAGAATAATACACTATCACAGGAAAAACAATGGATGAGAGTACCTAAATCAATTCCATCTCAAGAGAAAATCGTAAGAACTCCTAGAGGACTTGATACTAACATCCGGAAGGTGCGTTGGATCCTCTCACGACGAATTACAAGGAGCTGAAGGGCGTAAAGAGGTGAAGAAAGGGATGGGGTGAAAAGGGTGTAAGCTGGAAATCATCTTTCCGAGGGAAGATAGGGTGAAAAAAGGGAGGGAGGCGACGTCGATTGGATTCCTCGTCGAAGAAGGCAGACACGAACTATCAATAATAATGTAACAGGCTCAAAGACGTTATTGATTTCGACGTTATGTGCTTCACGCCTCGTCCTCCTCCTTTCTCTGCTTTATTACGATAAAAGCTTTGTTAAATTTTACCGCCTCGACGATCTTCGTCCATTTCGTTTCTTCTGGGAAAGAAAAAAAAAAAATATATATGTCCCGTCGATAGGGAATCGGTATCGATATCTCGATTGTCTCTGGAAGATTCCGTTAAGCTTTCTACTGTAACGAATCCGACATTTCTTCTGTGAATTTATCGAGTTACTTTTTTTTTTTTGTATCAAACGTTTCGTTCTTAAATTTGTTAAATTAAACGCGAATGTTTAACCCTTGACGACGCTATGGCGGCATGCATAATTTTCTTCAGAGATTAAGTTTTAAATTAAATTCTGTATCTTCGTCAGTTCAAACACTTCTTCTGTTTTGGAATAAAGTAAAGTAACCGAATAAATAAAAAATCGTAAATATTTATCATTTTGTTTTTTGTTTTTTTTAACACTAAACCTACCGACGATTAAACTATACCTGCTTGTATCGCAGAAATTACAGTAATAGATACTTGGAAAAATACACAATGTTAGAGAAACAAATCTTTGACCATATATTTTACGGAAAATCGCAAAAAAATATTTAAAAATGCACCGTTAATAATTTATAAAATTTGGATAAGAAATTACGAAACGGTCAATTGACCGCTTTGGTAGGTTTAGTGTTATAGAACACTAAGTTTTAAACATAAAAGAGTTTCAAAAGTGAATAAATTTCGCGTGTTTATGCGACACGTGTAATTTTTACATTCTGGCGATTGGAAATTTGTTTAGAAATACAATTTTTTTAATCTTATTCAATTGAAATATTTTATTCGTCCAAGAAATTGATTTAAATAAACGATCCGCCGCTTTTTAATTAAACGGATATTTGAATACATCCGCGGAGAAATTATTGAATAACTTTTCAATAAGACGTACAGCAGATACGCGGTGTTCTACGAGCTCAACGGCTACCAACGAAAGCCACAGGGGTTATTAAAGCAACGAACGAAGTTATGATAATGTGTTAAACTTCGAAGAATGCCAGTGTTGGTTTAAGAAGTTCACCAAAGGTGGTGTTAACTTTCGAAATGAAGATCAAAGCCGGAAGAGGGTTAACTTGTACATGGAACCTTTCAAAATTAATATCGAGTTATAGAATCGAGTAAATACAAATTCACCCAAGTTCGGCACTAGATCCGCCAAAATTCTCAAAAACACCCATTGGCAATCTCTCAGATAAATTTTACAAATCGACTCTTATATATCAAATTTTACAAATCTGTTAAAAATATAAAAAGCTTGTCTCGCTCGGAATATTTTTCTTGCACGCTTTTTATTCTGATTTCTTCCGTAGAGATAAGTGTACTTCGGTAGTTCTGGTGTTAAAATTATTAATTATCGATTCCACTTTTACATTACTTTTGTATTCCGTATAAGATTCTAATTATATATTAAAATTATCCAGCGTTATAAATTTCAAACGAAACAGGTATCAAAATAATGGTTCGTTTCAAATGTTAGATTTCTGATTTTGATTCATTCAAAATTGATTAATCGTCGGGCCGTCTCATAAACAATGCAACTGTTACATATACTCTCGCTAAAACATACTTCGCGTTTAAAACCACCGGTTACAAAGTGGCTAGAAATTAACCACCGTGCTGGTTATCTTCCGTAAGCCAACACAGCAATTAAGAAATTTCATTCTTTTTTATCGCGAGAATTATCTGGTCGAGGAAAAAGAAGAAAAAAAATTGTGAACAACCAGGAAGCTCACACACTCGAGGGCCGCCCCTATTTTCCCTCTGTGCCCTTCTTATTAAAACTCTCCGAGCCGAGATTGCGCCGTTCACCTTATCACTGCATTATGCACGCGCACACGGTGTATATTAACAACAGTTATCACGTCATGCTACTTATGGGCCGATGAAATATTGAACAACCCGGTTAATATCTTACTCCGTGCCAGACTGGTGTTCGGGGGAATCATAATGTGGGTACACTTTTGGTCAAAAGTTTGGAATAGCTCTACTAGGGTGACAAAAAGTGGAAAAAGGAAAGAAAAATATTAACGCGCGACTTTATTGGTTCAATTTATTTTTATTTATTTTCATTTATTTTTATTTATTTTTATATAAATTATGTATAATAATAAAGACAAATCGGAGAGGTGTTGGAAATTGTCTGAAAGGCGACATTCTCGCGCCATTTTGATTTATAATTTTGTACTGTTACTGTTCTTCCTTGTTTTGTCGCCGAAAAGAATTAATATTAATTATATTTAACGAGTAATATTATATTATACACTTATTTTTCTCACAAAAGGATCTTTATTGATTGTAAGTTGACCGAGAGATTGATTGTTAATGGAGAAAAATAGAGTTCAACACTTTCAGTGCCGACTACGAGATATCTCGTTGTGTACCGTAAGTTAAAATAGAGTTAAAAAAAGGAGAGAGAAAAATTGGAATAGGAAATAGAAAATCGAATTGGTTTTAATGGAATTGTTTACGAATGGAAAAATTTGGAAAGAAGTTACGGAGAAATGAAAAATTTTTACGACTGTGCCAAGCACATCATGGGTCCATGGAAATTTTTAGTAGCATAATAAAATGGATCGAGACGATGATTTATATTTTACAAATATTATTAGAAATTATTTATATTCGAATATTATTTATCTTCATAATATTTCTCGATGGAATTTTTTCTATCACAGTCGGAACTAATTTCTACTGTTTATTTCTCATTCGATTAAAAATCAAAACAAAATTACTGTTATTATAACATTTGCGGCCGTTAACTTCGAACCGATCGGAAAATTAGCGGGAAATTATGAGGAAATTTGATATTAGAACAAATAGCAGAGCAATTTCAAACTTTTGGCCAACAGTATACGTTCACGCGTGCGTGTGTGCATGGAGATACGTTTGTATCCGCCAATTCGTCGAGGTCTAGCGAGAATTTCGTGATCATAATTTAATATTCCAACCGATCACGATGATATAAATCAATGCTGCGAGCGATTGCAGCCGCAGTTACCAGGCTTTGCTCGCGACGCGAATTATCGGGCAATAGAGAGCGACTCCCTTGAGCTTGCAGACACTTTCGAAGGAAGCAGCTTGCAGGATCGCATTTAAATAAATGAAGGAAATCGGCTTGAGATGGTTCGAGTCGATTGTGATCACGATAATGAAGTTTGCGAGACGGAAAATATGATTGTTTAGTGAAAAACCGATTTCTACTCCGTTCCTGTTACCAGTTTCGTCTTTTATTATAAGAATAAACGTGAATTATAATTTAAAAAAAAAGGAAAAAGAAATGGCACAAAATCTATAATGCTATTTCTATAACTGAAAAAGAATTTCTTCGGAACCAAAAGATAAGAAAGATGAAGATTGAAGAAAAATTTCTTCAGAGTTGAAAGATTGCAAGCAAGAAAGATTAAGATTGAAGAATATTTCTAGAGTAGGTTGACATTAGGTCAAGACACAATTAACGGTAGCTTTTGCAATAACTATCGAATAGATACAGGAATGGAACAAATCACACTGTACAATAAATTACAAACAATAAACGCTACTAAATAAATCATTCCTGAATAACAAAGTACACAGAACTTTAGCAAGAGAAGTTTTCCACATTAATAATTAATAAAACAAAAAAAAAAGAAAATAACTGTTGAAACATACAGTACTTTATCTATTGATAACTTGTATGTATTCGAAAAAAAATCCAAAAATAAATTAGTTACAAGAAAATACTATTTATACTCATTATCGGAGCTGCTTATGTCGGACTTGGACGCCATTTTTCTAACCTACACCAAACTCTCCAAATAACACTCATTTCAACTATTACGAGTTACTCACAGTACTCTAACTCCAATATATCTCCGAAACTAATCACTCACCTACGAATCCTCCAATGCAAACCCAAACCAAAAGCCCACCTCCGTCTAACCTCACAAAGGAACCCAGTTCCCACCCCTAAAAAGCGAATCTCTCCGCTCTAAAAGAACCAGCCACCACCTGGTCATCAATTTCTCCTGAAATCGAGCTCGATCGCTGGAAAGAAACAGCCGTCCCAAAACCAAGCAACAATCCGCACGATTCATTTTTCATAGACTTTCTGGATCGCTTCGAGGATCCATAGCTCATAAAAGGCGCGTCGATAACGCGTGGTACGCGAAAGTCTGCAAGATAAACCTGTGCTCCTCTCCGCTTAAACTATCTATACGTGTCTACCTTGGTTGTGTATCGAGCACGTAAGAAGCGTATCGTATCAACCCCAGGCAAGCTAGCTCCCACGGCCCATCCCGAAATTTAATTCCGCCGTGCAAACGGTGCGTTTCTTCGCGCGTTCATGCCTTGTCTTTATCTCGGTCGAGCGCACCTCGTCTAGAAACTATTAATGAGACACACGAGCACGAGCTGGCTCGGCGTTACCTCCTGGCAAGCTCCGTAAGCTTGGCCTCGCCCTAAGAAAACCTCGGCGAGCCAGCTTATCTCGGCGAGGAGAGGGGGGCCGAGACTCCACGACCCTTGGGCCGGGGCACTCCTTATCGCTTCGTTCATCGTCCTGTCGGTGGTGGCTCGCGGCACGGGCGAAGGGGCGAAGAAGTTTGCTTTCCGGATAACGAGAGAACCGTCTAAGCTAAGGGACGCCTCCAGCGATTCGGCCAACTATGAAAACGCTCGATCCACCCCGTGCCTTCCATCACGATGAACCTCTTCTTTCGTTCGAACGAAATCGGGGGGAGGAAAGGGCGTTCGATTGTCCTCTGGGAAGAAAAGCAGGCTCGTGTGGTCTCGGTGAGACTGACTGGTGAAGCGTGGGCGATAGGACGGGAACGGGGGTGGTTTGGGTGGAAGGGTGATTTTTTTGTTTAGTTTGGTGATTTTGTAATTTGCGAGGGAAGGTTTCGGGGGTGGGGTGATTTTGTTATTTTATTGCTGGTCGCAAGGAGCGGGTTGGAGGGTTGGAAAGTTTTGAGCAGCGAGTGAAATAATGGGTTCCAACGATAACTGGGATTTGATTACTTGAGGTAATTGGACAGTGGTGTTTTTTTTTTTTTTTTTTTTAAAGGGGGGTGAAAGGGGAACATTTTTTTTTTTTTTTTTTTTTTTTTTTAAAAAGGGGGGGAAGGGGGAAATTTTTTTTTTTTTTTTTTTTTTTTTTTAAAAAGGGGGGGAAGGGGGAAATTTTTTTTTTTTTTTTTTTTTTTTTTTAAAAAGGGGGGGAAGGGGGAAATTTTTTTTTTTTTTTTTTTTTTTTTTTAAAAAGGGGGGGAAGGGGGAAATTTTTTTTTTTTTTTTTTTTTTTTTTTAAAAAGGGGGGGAAGGGGGAAATTTTTTTTTTTTTTTTTTTTTTTTTTTAAAAAGGGGGGGAAGGGGGAAATTTTTTTTTTTTTTTTTTTTTTTTTTTAAAAAGGGGGGGAAGGGGGAAATTTTTTTTTTTTTTTTTTTTTTTTTTTAAAAAGGGGGGGAAGGGGGAAATTTTTTTTTTTTTTTTTTTTTTTTTTTAAAAAGGGGGGGAAGGGGGAAATTTTTTTTTTTTTTTTTTTTTTTTTTTAAAAAGGGGGGGAAGGGGGAAATTTTTTTTTTTTTTTTTTTTTTTTTTTAAAAAGGGGGGGAAGGGGGAAATTTTTTTTTTTTTTTTTTTTTTTTTTTAAAAAGGGGGGGAAGGGGGAAATTTTTTTTTTTTTTTTTTTTTTTTTTTAAAAAGGGGGGGAAGGGGGAAATTTTTTTTTTTTTTTTTTTTTTTTTTTAAAAAGGGGGGGAAGGGGGAAATTTTTTTTTTTTTTTTTTTTTTTTTTTAAAAAGGGGGGGAAGGGGGAAATTTTTTTTTTTTTTTTTTTTTTTTTTTAGAAGGGTGGTGAAGAGGGAATACTATTTTTTTTTTTTTAATTTGGTGATTTTGTAATTTGCGAGGGAAGGTGTAGAGGTGTGGTTGTATGTTGTTTTATTTTTGATTGTAAGAAGGGGTTGTAGATTTAGAAAGTTTCGAGCAACGAGTGGAAAAATGGTTTTCAATGATAACTAAGATTTGGTAACTGGTGAACTTTTTCCTTTTTAAAAGGTTGGTAAAGACGGAATGCTTTTTCCTAATTTGGCGATTTTATCATTTATAGAAGAAAGTTTGGGGTAGTTTCAGTTTTCCAGTAGTAATTAAACTTGAAAAATTTATTTCGCCATAGGTCATATAATTTTTTGAAGCATTTACAGAACCTACAAACGTACGATCAACCTAGCAATTAATAACAATGACTTCGAAAAGTATTTCCACGTACCCACGTTTTTAAATTAGATTCTACATTTGATTTCCGAGATGATGAATTTTTATAGTTAGATAAAACTGCACAAACCGTAGAGAAATGTTGAAATAAATTATAACAGTAATGAAATACTCTTTGTAGCGACTATACATGCGTCTGATAGGACGTTTTAGCTAAAGGGGGTAGAATTACCCATTACACAATGACGAATCCTTTTCCTTTTTTCTTCGAAGGAAACGCTGATTGTTCGTCGAAAGAAAAGTCGGGTTCACTGAAAGGCACAAGGGACGTCGGATCATTTGAAAACGAACCTAGAACGCTACCAGTGAAACTCGAAGACCCGTTGGATTCCAGGGAAATTGGGTTGTTGAACGGGAACGGGGATGGATCCGAGTGAAACCGGAGGAAATCGAACAGTCAGGAATTAGGAGGGATTATCAGTTCCCTTTTTCAATCTCGCGGAGAAGGTTAGGAGGATTTTTTTTTGGTAATTCGGTCAACCGGAAGCCAATGATAGCGATAAAGGTTGATACGTTTGAAAAATGATTGATCGAGGTAAAAATCATTGAAAGATATCGGATTTAAAAAACAAAAAAAAAAAGTTTCGTATCTTTCTATTGTATTTTAGCTCGTACGTTCTTCTTTACAAAAAAATATATTAGATTATCGGATAAGTTATGTCAGAACTCTAAAAAAAAATGGTTAATAAGACCATTATTATAGAAAATAAGAAAAAATATATCGATGTAAATAATTAGACTGCAAATCTTTCTACAAATTCATATTTTTGAGAGTATAATTAAAGCAAAGCTTCGGTAGGAAATCATTTCATTTATCAAGTATTATAAAAAGTATTATAATTTGGATATTCTGTATATTTTTTCCTATACAAATTTTTATCTTTAGATTTTCTATGAATGCATAAAAATTCGTCGTTTGTAAATAATTGTAGATAAACTATTTTACCCTGCCTTTTTCGAAAGAAAGAGAAAAAACATTATCATTTCTCACGAAACGATCTAATAAATAGTTTTTAGAGACACGGAATATTTTAGCCCCATAAAAAAAAAAAAACATCGTACGACTCCATTGAATCTTCGCGAAGAGAAAATAGAAGATACTCTCCAACTTTTCAATCGACCAGGCGCATTACCGAGAGATGGATGATTAATTCGAACCGTGTCATTTTTTTCAACCAATGCCGGACAGAAAATTATTCGGCCGAAAGTGGAATTTAAATTCGATAATAAATATGAAATGCAAATCTTCGGGTGGAAATTTCACAACGAGAGTGATGAAATCCCTGGCCGCGATATAAATTGAAATATAATTCCACTCCGCGAGTGTCGTATTTAATTCGCGAAATCATCTCCTCTAATTTATTAACGCCCTTCATTTTTTTTTTTCCATTTCGTCGCGTTTATCTTTTTTTACGATGTACCATGGAAGAATATAATGCGCGACGAGTCGCGGGAATATTCGTATTTTACAATTATTGAATTCAAATAATTAATTATTATTCTTAATAATACTCTACATCAATTTCCATTGACTTTCCGTCGGGCTGTACGCTGCGATACTAATTCAAAAATATTTGCTCGAAAAATAGGTAATAATTTAAGAACAGAGACAAATATATTCTTCATCCCCAACTCTGAGGACTGTTTTCATATTTTAACCCTTTCGCTAGGAAGAGCGTATATACAATACGCCTTTAAAAATTAAGTAATCCGATAAAAGCGTTCATAGACGTTTTCTGAACCATAGAATTATTTTTATTTTCATTTACATACGATTCGCTATCATTTATTAAACGATATACTTAAATTTTACTATCTATATTTTGTTATATGTTTAAAAAAATATATATAAAAAAAAAATTAATTTATCTTATATCAATTGGAATTATAAGAAAATAAATAATAATAAGAAATAAATAAGAGCCCACTCTTTTTTATATCGATCGAATTGAAAGATCTCTGCATTTTAATATTTTTTCCAATTACCGAGATGTTCAAATTTTTATTCGATCGGTTTAAAAATTTTTTGCGATCTTCACAGAGTTGATAACATTTTTCTTTTTATATTTGAAGGTTACAGATACAGTTTGCGTTGGAATGATCGTGTATTTTATTGCTGAATTAAAACTGGTTCCAAAGTTGTTATACCGTTCTTTTAATTGAAAAATCTCTGTATTCTATTTATTTCTTCCACTGGTGAGATCTTCAAATTTTTATTTGCTCGGTTTAAAAGTTTTTTCCTATCTTCGTACAGTTAATAATTATTTTTTGTTTTTCGTTACCGTTCTCAATAATTCTGTTTCGAAACAATCTCTATTTAATACCTAGTGTGATTTTTATTCACTCGTTTAATCTCCGTAAAAAAAATAAATAGAAACACGCTGCTATTCAACAAAACTGCCATTTACACGAACAAAATTCATTGTCAAAAAACGTTTCCAAAAGATTAATTTTGCGCAAGCTTACAGCCGCGTGAAACAAATATAATTCGAGATACGCGTAATTTCACGTGCAGAGACATACAGAACGAAGCAAAAACAAAAATATAATAAAAAAAATAAAAAAAAAAATAAAAAAAAAGGAAAACAGAAATATATAATCTAATAATTATATTTATATTTACACAATAAAAATAGAATTTAAGATAGAATCTAAGAAATAACTAAGCTTCCAATCGATGCAACGTAAATTAAAGAATGATGGCCCACTTTTTTTTTTTACATCCATCCCCCCCCTATTCCTATTAATTTTCTTCTTTTTAAGCTTAATAAAAAAAAAAGAAATAAAAAATACATATTTTCTATGTGTAGAATTTAATGTATCTATATCTATACAATAGAAATAGAATCTAAGAAATAACTAAGCTTCCAATCGATGCAACGTAAATTAAAGAATGATGACCTATTTTTTTTTTTTACATCCATCCCACCCTATTCCTATTAATTTTCTTCTTTTCACACCGACGTCACAGACCAAGAGTGACGATTTTCATTTAGATACAAGCGAAAGCTGCGTTATCTCTTTGTTCGTGCTTTTGATCGTCGCTGTGTTTAAACGCGAAATAAATCTAATCCATTTCGCGCGAGTCGTTTAACTCTTAGATTACAGGGCCCAAGTTTCCAGCCCTCGTCGAATTAAATTCATTTTCCGCCTCGAGTGTCTCCAATTCATCGTAGCCTCGTTGAAACGTAAACGACCACCAAACAATATTATTGATACAATTTTCTATTCCTATTTTATTACCACTGCATATGTTTCTTTAAACGATTTAAAAAGCTTCATCGATTATTTCAACTGCTTCGGTGGTTCCAGCGTTCACCAGAAACACTGGCTGATTACAGAGCACGTAACAGCGGTCGGACTCGGTCGAGTTTATGGTTTGCTAGACAAAAACCAACTTTCGTTGGGAAAAAAAAATTATCTTAGCTGTTATTCGCATCGATCGAATAGACCGAAGAGAATTATTCTTGTTCTTCGCGGCGAAAGAAGACGAGTACAAATATTTTCTCCGAAATCGACCGAAAATAATAATTACTTCGAGTAAAAAATTTGTTAACAGAAATTATAATAGTAACCAGTGAACAAGTAAATAATTTGAATCTAATAAAATGAATAAAAGAATCAAAAGGGTACGAAATCGACCAACGAATAGTAAAAATTAAATCGAATAACGTCATACACTGTTATTAATAATAAATAATATCTAAATATCTCTCCTTGGAAAATACATTTTAAATAAAAAGAATTTATATGTCATGGATAAGTTAAATTAAACTCACCCCTTCGCCCAAAAATGCGTCAGCTGTCCAATGTGCGTCGCAGCGTCGATTCTGGCTATTGATGAACGAGACGATTTATGGTAGAGTAATTGGTAGTGCACAGCTGACCGCAAATATACGACACTACCGAAAATTACACGGCGAAACGATTTACGCGACACCAACGAAAGCTGCGCGACGAAACGACGATTAACGACCGAATCATGGTGATACTAAGAAACAGTGCGTACGCGAGATAATATTAGTAAGGGAATATTATTCCGAATATTGTGTAATTATGTCGCTGTGGTTACCACGCAACACTTTCGCGGTGCGAATCCTTCGAACGCGTACGTACGACTGAGCTTCGAATTTTCGGGTCGGCCGTTTGTTTACATGTATTTCGACAGTCGAGTTACTCCGAATATCTCGAAAGCGTCGACTGGAGTTGGTCGTCTGTTTCGCCCGGTTTATTGTTCATATTTTGATAACGGAACCGTGAATTAAATTTTTGCTGAGGATTAAATTGTTTAAAATTGACTTAGGTATGGTTTTAGAGAAATTACACATTTTTAGACTTTTTTTTAGATTCTTTTAAACTCTTTTTACACCCTTAAAGAAATTTACATTTTTGATGCTGTTGTATAAAATATAAATTTTTATAAATTGTAAGGTAAAATATATTTTATCTTATGCAGCAAATAAATTCTAAATATGTTTGAATAATAAAGTATAAAATGTGTTTTAAATGTATTTTAAATGTATTTTAGCTTGTGTTAAGATAAATAAAATAAAGTTCGTATTATATTATATATCTGTATTATAATATTTGATTTATAAAATTAATAAGAAATATATAAATACACAAATAAATTTTAAACACACTTTAAATATATTTTAATAATAAAGTATAAAATGTATTTTAAATGTATTTTAGCTTGTGTTAAGATAAATAAAATAAAGTTCGTATTATATTATATATCTGTATTATAATATTTGATTTATAAAATTAATAAGAAATATATAAATACACAAATAAATTTTAAACACACTTTAAATATATTTTAATTCGTATTAAAACGAAATATAAAATTTGTAATACTATATTATACATTTTTTGCACTACCATATTTAATTCATAAAATTCCCCCAAAAATGTAGAATGCATTTTTGATAGCCTAAAATTGAAATAACATATAATTTCAGAAAAATAAAAAAAGCAAGAAGTTTCTCTTAAATGTTTCATACGAAACGATTAAAAAATTTTTTAACACCAATTCCAACAAAACGCTCCACTTTCTATTAATCTTTCCTGCTTCTAGCTTTCGACGATCGCCCAGCAATTTCGTCCAAACTTACTTCCAACGAGGGCAAGATTTTTTTTAATTACGGCAACCGTCGAATAAGATTTAATCGATGGTCCTTCCTCTCGCCGAAACTTTCGAATCAAGGAAATTTATTAATCGGACTAATAACCGAACGCAAAACGGATTTCACGTGAAACAGAGGAGGCTGAGAAAAATCGAATTAAATTCTTGTTATACCCTGCCTGGTATCTCGTAATTATCTTTCATTTAGTATCTCCCTCCGGTTCGTTTCGCTCAGTTTCTCGTAACGTTGCCTTAACCGAGAGAAACGCAAGAAACGAGACGAGCGTTCTCGTATTTTCGCGATTATCGATAATAATTCTTCGAACAGTCCCATTTTCCTTGGTCATTAGTACGATCCGCGACCGGAATGCTCCCGTTTCCGGCCAGTTATCGGCGATATACCTTCAGAATTCTCCGCTGTATCCGTATTACGTCGTATTAGCGCGAAATTGCAACCCTGTCGACGCGAGTTCGCCGTAATTTTGATTCTGATTTCCTTCGACGTGCCTTGAATACCCTACAGCCACAGGATCTCTCGAAATGATCATATTTCTTACGTATCATGGCCACGGGACTAACATACTCGGACTCGATCTATCGTCGAACGTGCTCGCCTTAAGTAAGTGAATTTTTATGCTACACGTTAGATTTTTTTTTTTTTTTCGTTCAAACCTTCTGCGTTATAATCACGAACCACACTCGTGGGTAGATTATGGTTAAGTTTCTGTAGCCCGAATTTTGTCTGCTTATTGGAGAAAAAATTATGATTGATTACAGTTTTTCAGTTTGATTTGAAAATGTTTTGACTAATGTTTTGACTAATGATTACTGTAGATGGATCGTGGTGTCGTTATAGTAATACAGTAATCGAATTTAATAGTGCAGTGATAACTAAAGAAAATTAATTTTTTAAAGTATAGATACATCTGTTTGTAACTTTTAAGTCACACGGTCCCATAGAGGGTTAAAATGTAACAAATGTACTATGTATTTGTATTATATTTCATTTTAATTTTGTTTGTTATTTTAATTTGTAACATCGAAAGACGAATTAAGTCGTCACGTGAGTTACTCGACACTTTGGACATAATAATTGATTTTGTTAAGGATTGTTTGGATTGGTTGCAATTGTATTAGAATCATGTTATATCATACTTGCATTTGTAAGAATTAGAATCGATCTGATACAAATTAATTCTGTTTTATTCATTTTTATTTCTGGCTACGAAGATGTTTCCGATTAAGAAATTAAATTTTTATTTTATAGACTTGTTACTTATTGAATCCATCCTGAAATCATTTCTAATATTATATAATTTTAAATTTTTATCTTACAGACTTGTTGCTTATTAAATATATCGTGAAATAATTTCTAATATTATATAATTTTTAATTTTTATTTTACAGACTTGTTACTTATTAAATCCATCGTGAAATAATTTTCAATTTTTATTTCATAGACTTATTACTTATTAAATCCATCGTGAAATAATTTCTAATACTACATAATTTTTCTTTAAATAAATTTCCAAAAGAGACGATTCTTCTATTGTTATCATTTGTAAGAGTTAAAAAATGTATTTTCTTTCGAAGTACAGGAAAAAAGAAAGAATCGTGCAGTAAAGAATTAAATTAACCAAATTGTGTATATCGTTTTTGTATACGAATAGATTATTCATTTATTTATTCGTTCAACGATTAATTGTATCCGCTATGATATTTTTAATTGCATTCGGGGGACATTTATAATTGAGAAATGACCCAGTTAACGGGTGAAAAAACAAGAGTGGTAGGCAATGAATTTTATTATTCCAATTTTCAATCAACAATACCCGCATCGAATTGTTTCACGCATTTTGATTTAAGTATTTTATTAAACGCGCCACGATTTTTCACGTAGAACGTATAACTGTATAATTTTTGTTACATAAGCAAATACATATTACAGCGATGTACGATAATGCGTAGGATCAAATTGTTTTAAAGCAAATTACGTTATGCAGATCGAGGAGTACAACGATTAAATCAAATTTCATCATTGGAGCTTAATCACGAACCTTTTTTCATGCAAATGTATTTGTATTTTTATTCAACCTAAATGCAAGCTCAAATTTTTCAGCAACTTGATATTAAATTGCACAATTTTGTTACTTAATCTCTCATATTTGAGATTACAATAATACAGATATATAATTTTTTTTTAATTTATATAATATCTGTGGGAACACACTCGAATGTGCCACTGTGTAAAAATTTATGTTTACGAAACAGTTGAACAACGCAATTAGAAATTATTAAAAAAAATATTTGTTCGTACGCAAAATAAAATAGAAGATTATTTAATACGATATTTAAATAATGAACCAATTTAAAAATCATTTGTTGAAGTAAACTAATATACAATAATTGCAAAAAAATGTCCGACGAACTAAGATCTTAGACACTATTATATAATTATTAACTATAAATATAAACTCAAATAGAATAATTTAGAATAATTAAATTTTCCGTTTCTCAATTATTTTCAATAATACACCGAATATTATAAATACACATGTACTTACTTCACCAAATACATTTATTTAATTCAGGTATCAATTAAATTTACAATACACTGATTCTCCAAGCAAAAAAGTAAATTGGGTATTTTTTAAATAAAAATATTAAATATAAAAACCACATGTTATATAAAAACCACAAAAAAAACGGAGCACCTCATAAATCCGCGAAGCCCCACAAAAAAAATCTTCCCTCGAAACCTCTTAAACCCAACCGAATAAATTCTTCGGCATAAAAATTCTTAAATACATTAATTTAATTTAAATATCAATAAAATTTACGATATACCGATTCTTAAAAAAATAAGTAACCCATAGCTCCCCAATTTATTCTATCGCGTCAAACATTTTATTAAAAAAATAATAAAATACCCCATCCCTTAATATCACGTCCACGAAGCTGCACAAAAAAAAACACGCTCGAAACCTTCTGAACTCAACCGAACAAATTCTTCAGCGCGAAAATTCCCAACCCTCAATTGTCACGGTCAAGTGGATCAGCGATCGCCTAATTCCTCCGCTTGAATCTCGAAATAAAAAAAAGAAAAAAAAATGCAGCAAAAAAAAAAAAAATTCTCCGCACGAAGAGAATTCCCTGGTCGATTTACGAGCACCACGAAATCCGAAGCGTTCGCGCGACTTCGAATCGGTCTCTTCGAGGGTGAATTAGTTTCACCGCGCGCCGAGTCTTTTTTCTTATCGTTGGAACCACTTATGCATGTCCGTGTGTACAAATCGACGAAAGAAAAATTCTTAAAAAAGGAAGAAAGAAAAAAGAGAAAAAAAAGTTGAAGAGGCGTCTGGTTGCGTGGAATGCTAGAAAAATCGATGCGATTCGCGATCATGAATTGCAGCCGCGGAAAAGGCGGTCGAAAAGCTCGGCTATTTTCGCAGCCTCGGTCGAAAATTCGCTGGGAACGCCGCGAGACTCGGGGGATTGGATTTTAATATTTATCGAGCATCGACAGTGAGACGACTGAAATTAGACGTCGTCTATTTTAAAACAGACCATGTAAATTATTTCTTCGCCAGCCGCTGCGCTTCCAAATCGAAGTGGAAGTCGCGACAGTTTGTAGGCGGACGAAAAGTTGAATTCAAGGTGGAGAAATGAATTTGTGTTTGGATTCGAGGCTGATGGATCAAGTCGAGACTTTGCGGTTGGGATTAGCGTTGTGCATTTTTTGTTTCAGTCCGAGGATTTTTCAAGCTCCTCTTTTTGGATATTTTGCTTTTCTGGATTATTATTGCTGGTATTTATGGATTTAAATACTGTATCTGTTTTTAGGAATTTTAGTTTGAAACCTGTTTTGAAATGTGTTTTCCATGTGTTTTCTGGGGTTCTATATTAGACAAGTTTTTGATTTGTAAGTTATAAATAAAATTCACCTTAGAATGATCGTGTATTTTATTGTTCATTTAAAATTGGTTCCAAAATTGCTACACCGTTCTTTTGATTGAACAATCTCTGTATTTTATTTTTTTCTTCCACTGGTTAGATCTTCAAATTTTTATTTGCTCGGTTTAGAAATTTCTTTCGATCTTCATACAGCTAATAATTATTTTCTTTTTCGTTGCCGTTATCAATAATTCTACTTCGAAACAATCTCTATTTAATACCTGGTGTGATTTTTATTCAGTCTTTTAATCTCCGTAAAAAATAAATAGAAACTCGCGACTGTCGAACAAAATTGCCATTTACACGAACAAAATTCATTGTCAAAAAATGTTTCCGAAAGATTAATTTCGCGCAAGCTTACAGGCGCGTGAAACAAATATAATTCGAGATACGCGTAATTTTACGCATAGAGACATACAAAACAAGACAAAAAAATATACGTAAAAAATGAATAGGACAGAGATAGAGAGGGATAGGTGTAACTCATGAAGTGCATTCACTGAAATTGACATAAAAGCGGATTCGATCGAACGAGAAAACCTGGAAAAAAAAAAAATCAAATTTTCATCCGGTAGCTCGTTGCTCGATGGGAAAACTAATAATCGTTGGAAACTTGTATCGCGGTTATTCGTTCAACGCGTGTATCGTGCTAATTGCACCCTTCCACGAGAAACTTTCTAATTTTTCTCTAATTAATCGACCAATTTGCGTTTCCCTATTTTTAAATCGTTTCTCGAAGACAATTTTTTCGAACGCGTTTATTATTATTTTTTTTTTTTTGTTCGTTTAAGAACACGATTCCGCGTATTGGAATTATATCTGTAGGGAATGACGAATGCTGGAAAATGTTTACCGGTTACACCGAACCGAATTTCTGCGAATTTCGATGCTTTTCACGTCCCGTTTGGAACACGATTTTCGGTTTCGAACGTAATTGCGAAACCTGTTTCCGAGACTTCGCAATTAACGCTGATGCGGAGAATCGTGAAGGCGAGATTCGCCAGCGGGCGATTTTTAAAAATTCAGAGCAATCCGTTTGGTGAGTTTTATTTTTTTTAAACAATAGAATAGATTCACGATTTTATAGAAAAATTGCAGGAAACAATTGTGGAAAGATCATACACACTCTCATCAGTAAGTCGTCGACGACTCATAAATTTTGAATAAAATGTTAATTGAAACAAACTGTTTGGAAAATCTTAAGAAGAATGTATAAATGAAGATTTCTTATGACGCGAATAATTAGTGGATAATCATTTTATAACATTAAAGTAAGTATTAGTTTCACAATTATGGAAAAAGCTGCTGTTTTATTGAAGCTTTGTTGACAAATTGTAGATACGAAATTAAGTTAATAAGAATAAAAAGATTTATTTTATGCCTACGTTTCTTTATTCTAAATTTAATTATAATATAAATAATATAAATAATTCTAAATTTAATTCTTATACAAATTAATATTTTTGTAAATATAATTAAAAAAAATAGAAGCCAGATAGGCAATTCTTTCATTCCCTAAATAATATAACGAATACTATATTTTGAGGTTATTTATATATTTTTGCATATTATATGCATTCTGTGTATCCTCGTGCCTAAAAATTTTCCACAAATGCTTAAAAATCTGCAGTCTACTTATGACTTGTGTATACAAGTACACGGAATCATATCAAGCGAAATACGCTGTTCACCGTCTCGGTAGCCATTTTCTCGTCTCTGCACGTGGTTCTTTAACCCTAAAATGGCGGAAACAGGATAATTTCAGCAGTATCGCAATCATCATTCAACTATTCTCAAATATACTATTTAAAATACATTTTTAATATTTTTAACACAATTTTCCTTTCAAGTCGTCAAAATAATAAATTTTTAATTGTGCGTTACGAAGACTACGCACACGTTCATCACCGTAAGCTTTAAACCATCCGCTTTCCAAGGATGTCCGTTAAAAATCACAAACTCTATTCTTCTGGAATAGATTCACAGTTTCGATTCGCAAACACGAGATCACCCGCGAAATAAATATCGGAGAACGCGGCATGTGTACCAGTGAACCAGTTCTGTAAGAAGAGTCTCGTTTCAGCGTTTCTTCGGCAAACGAGGCAGTATTAAAATAAACGAGCGATGAAACGCAATAAAAATCCGCGCGGACGAGGTTCAGGTTCAACCAGGGGTGAGAATGAATGGTGCAATGAGAAACAAAACGCAGGGGCGTGCGCGTACCGGCGACATAAATCGCAATCACGAGGCGGGCGAGAAATAAAAATGGCGCGGCGGAGGCCGTAACTGACCTCGGCAACGTAACTTTTTTTTTTTTTTTTTGGGGGCGTGTGCCTTCGATGCGCGATCGTACGTTCTCGTTCGGTGGGAATCAGAACGTACGCAGAGTTCGATTAGGAAACGAGTGATGGGTCTCGTACGATGCGCGATAGCGACGGAACTAGAGCAGTTTTTGGTGAACCGATGATAAGAATGGATGTTTGAAATGTAAACGGTATTGAGGAGAACGCGTGGTATAAATAGTGCAGATTCAAAGTGGAATCTGTGTTTTAAATTTTGAAATGAATCTGTAATTTTTAATCTGATTTGAAAGTTTATGCGAGCGGTGTGTAGATATTGGAAAGTGTTGCGTATAATGGAGGTAAAAATGGACGTTTGTAACGTGAATGGAATTGACGAGGAAGCGAGGATAATGTAACAATAAATATTGTAGATTTAGAGTAGGATTTTTAGTTTGTGATTAATTTGGAAATTTATTCGAGCGATGTGTAGATATGGAAAAGTGTTGGGGATAACGAAGGTAAAAATGGAGGTTTGTAATGTGAATGGAATTGACGAGGAAGCGAAGATAAAATGACAGTAAATGTTGTAGATTTAGAGTAGGATTTTTAGTTTGTGATTAATTTGGAAATTTGTTCGAGCGGTGTGTAGAAATGGGAAAGTGTTGGGTATAACGGATGTAAAAATGGACGTCTGCAATGTGAATGATGTTATGATTTAAATATTGTAACTTTAGAGTAGAATTTGTAATTTAATCTGGAAATTGATGCGTAGCAATGGTGTGCAGGAATGGAAAAATCTGGTGGTTGCGAAAAATAAAAAAAGAGGATGATGGTAATATGAACAATATTAATGAAGTGCAAACAATATAGCGTAAAAGTGAATTGAGAACAGTATCGATAAATCATACACAGAATTTGTAATTCGAAATTTAATTCATAAATTTACATACGCGAACGATCCGCGAATATGGCAGAATTTGAGGCATGGAAGCGATAAATGATTTTGGCGAAGCACTGTACATTCGATATTTCAAATTAAGCGTTTGTAATTTGTAATTCTGCTTGAAAATCGGAAGATTGAGTTTTGTAAACACAACTTAAAAATTTTATAATCGCGAAAGACTCGAATCAAATCAAACGGATATTAACGGACTCGAATCAAACGGAATTGGTAAAAATTACAAGCGGTGTAATATTCGAAATGTCACCAGTCTGCGTTCGGAATCTGTAATTGAAACGTAATTCATGAGGTAACTTACAAATTTTCATTCGCGAAT
Source organism: Ctenoplectra terminalis (assembly GCA_019453375.1). Classification (NCBI taxonomy): domain Eukaryota; kingdom Metazoa; phylum Arthropoda; class Insecta; order Hymenoptera; family Apidae; genus Ctenoplectra; species Ctenoplectra terminalis. The sequence continues at coordinate 24,825 of SMSQ01001057.1, forward strand.
CTCGCGTACACGGCAAAATTTTATGGAATATAAAACGAAAAGAAGGGAATGTAGAAGGAAAAAATATTAATGCTATCCGGATGGTAACCAGAAATAATTAAAAGCGAATATTTGAAGCGGTTAGGTACGAGAAGCATTGCTTCCGCGATTTTTTACTTTCATAAAACGCGAGGCATGCTTTCAATTATGTTGTGATAATGAAGACTGTCGGAGGGCTTCGACAAATTAAAATTTCATTCTTCAGGCATGCGCGTAATGAGATCAAAAAATTGTGAAAGAAAAAGATATGGTCGTCTACGTTTAACTTCTACAGGGGTGATAAGGTTTAGCAATCAGGAAACATCAACGACTTAATTCTAAACCCTGTTACGGAATTTAAAAATATTATATATCATAAAGCAAGATGATTTTATAAATCTTTAAATTAACACAGGACATTAAATAATATTTTTTATTCCATTCCAATTGACGTTAAATCTTTCACAATATTTTGCAAACCATTAACCAAGCATAAAAAATAAAAAAAATATATATCTCTACCTACTTCTAATTTCTAAAAGAAGCAACCGCAATAAACATTAATCCTTCACAAAATTTTCTAAACCATTAACCAAACATAAAAAATAAAAAAAATTTCTAAGAGAAGCAACTGCAATAAACATTAATCCTTCACAAAATTTTCTACACCATTAACCAAGCATAAAAAATAAAAAAAATATATATCTGTATCTATTGCTAATTTCCAAGAGAAGCAATTTCAATGATCAAATATTTAACAAAATTTTATAAACCATTAACCAACCACAAAGAAACAAAAAAAAAATATATATTTATACCTATTTCTAATTTCCAAGAGGAGCAATTTTTTCCCCCTATTTTTACGACCGCTATACTTTTCCAAAATAATTCCAAGCACCATTTCTCTCCCTTTCTCTTTCTCTTCTTTCTTTTTTTATCAACCGATAGAAGCTCCACAGAATGTAAACGGCACGTAAAATTAGGCGATCGCGCGTGTAACATCTTCCAATTTTCCCGAAACAACCCTCGATCGTCTGACGCTCGGAAACGGGGAAGAAGAAGATCACTAAACAACCTTACGACTTCCTGGAAGAGGAAGAAATTCTGGCTGAAAATTCTCTCTGACGCTAATTCCGACCATTTCATCTTATTGCTCGGCAACTGAACGTTTGCAAAACATCTTCTTTCTAAAGACAGTCTCGTACGAGCGAAAGAAGCTGAAACTGCGCTTCGAACGATCGTTCTATCGATTCGAGGGTTCACATTGCGAGACTACAGAAATTTTATCCTACACCTTTGCATCGAATATAACAATACCATTTCTATTCCGAATCGAAGGGTAATGTTAACGATTATCGATCGGATATCGACGAGCAGACTCGTAGGTAATATAGGTGTGGTATCGGTATTTCTGGTGGAATTAGTTGGGTAATGTGTAACGAAGTTTCAAATTAAGATCGGTATCTTAATACGTGATGTAATTAGGATTTAGCTTTGTTAGGATGTTTTTCCGTGCTTTGACGCGATATGAGAACGAGAAGATTACAGATAGGTGTATACAGAAACAGCGAATGTATTCAGGAGTCTATAAATCCATGAAGGGTTAAGATAAATTGCCTTAAGATAAAGCATTCGCGATTTTGCTACGGTCTTTCAGATTCGTTCGCTTGGATGGTTTAAAAGAAAATGTTAAAATTAAAAAGAGAAATTAGGAATGTTAAACAGTAGCTTTTTTATATTTGATTTTAAATCAAGACATTTTTTTGGGAACTGTGAAACGAAATAGAGTTGAAAAAGACGTTATTAGTTCCTTGTAAAAAAACTAAATAAAGTAATTATTTTAGACGATTCTAGTTCGAAAAGTGATTCTATTTCGCGGAGATAAAATTTAAACCGGTCCGTGTTAAGAACGTTAGTTATAATTTATAACTTACAGGTGTAAAATTCAAGGTGTAAAATTGCACAGAATTTACGTAATACAAAAAAAAAAAAAACGTTCAAAATATCTAAGCCTTTTGTAAAATCTGATAGGTGAAAAAATTTTAACACCGAAGTTCATTTTCTGTTGCTATTAGGTTGTCCCAAAAGTTTCTTTCGTTTTATTAATAAATAATGGACGCGTAATATTTTATGCTTTACCGGATCTATTTTGCTCCGTTACCTTTCTCCATCTCTGGTTTAACAAACAAGGCTGTATGTTTATATAAATATTGCCGAGACAAAGTTAACGCGTGAAGATGACAACCTAATACATTCTCAAACATATAAATTTCAATTAATTATAACTCAAACATAAACAAATCCATCGCTAAAATCCACTTTACGATTCCCAAAGACAATAATCTAATTCAACGAAAAAAAATATGACCAGTTCCAGCGTGAACTGCACGAGACACCCAGTCGATCCAACAAAAACGATAACAAATCGAGAGTGAGGAGAACCGTAAATATTCTGGCTGGAGGGAAAATCTGTCAGAGAGTGGATAATGGAAGCGGAGAAAGGAACAGAGGACAATAAGAAGGAAACACGGAGGAAGAGATAATGCCGCAAGAGAAACAGGGTCGGAGGGTAATCGTGAAAGCGACGCGACAAGAAGAAAAAAAAAGAAGAAAAAGAGAAGAAAAAAGAGAAAAAAATAGCAAACAGCAAACAGTAGAAGCAAAAAAGAAAAAAAGTATAGAAGGAACGAAGAAGCGGATGTAATCGACGAGAAGGGAGAACGAGTGAAGAGGCAAATGGAAGAGAAGGTGGTGGATCGAAATGCAAAGGGCGCGTTGACGGTCTGATTGAGAGGGTGAAACGCATCCCTGCGAACTCGTGATTAACCCCGGCCGTGTTTCAACCCCTTCCTGGGAGCGAGAAGCAACGCTCGACCTCGGACTTTCACCAACTCGTTCGTTCCAACAAACTTGTCGCGGTTCCTGGCTGCGAAAAGGGAAACGAAGGAGCGCAACGAGGGTGGGAATAAGAAATCGAGGGGTCGAAGGTGAAAGAACCGGGCAACGGAAGATACACTGGTGGCGATAATTACTCTAGAACGACTTTTAAAGTCGATGGACGTTGCGTTTGTGATTCAGATTTAAGCAATGTGATACACGCGTGATAAATAATATTAATATTTTTGTGAATATGATTAAAATTAATATCGAAGGTAAGGATTATCAATGAAAATAACGAATGTAATTAAATAATACAATTGGAATTAATAATGAAAAATTGATAATAAATGTAATTAAATAATATAATTAAAATTAATAATGAAAATTAGATAGTCAATTTTTTTATTTGCTACATATTTTGGTGAGTGTTGTATTATGGGTTTGTTTATGTATTTTTGATCGTTGTGTGCACCCTGTGTATTTCTGTGCTCAAATATTTTCCAGGAATGTTCGAAAGTCTGCAGTTTGATAATATTAATCAGTTCAGTTAGACTATTATATTTTCAATCCTCTTCGGTATTTTTATGTTCTGATTTAATTCTAATCTACCTTTTGAATATTATTGTCGATATTCCTATCGCTTACCGGTATTGACATTCGTCAATCTTTAATCTGAGTATCAATTTATTCTTCAATATCGACCTCCTATGATCAACAATATTGTCAATATCGAAAAATATTTGTAACATTACCAATCACGTATAAACAGCTTTAAAAATCATACAACTTCAACCAATTTTCCAATAAAAAACCAAAGTGATCAAAAAATGCCTGATTTAAAATTTCTCATATAAATTCTATAAATTAAAAATCTTACGTTCTCAAAAATTCTTCGCGAATATAATTAAAGATCCATCTCCCTTCTACCTCGTATCAATTCTTCAAATACCTCTTATTTTCAATTCCTCGATATAAATAAGTACACTTTAACCGTCCGTAGTTCCACCGTTGATACATCGATACGCGTACTAAAAATACGTTTCGTAATAAACTATAATAAAATAGAAGCGAAATGTAAAAGCTCTGTTGCTTGAATAATTACGACCGACGCTACGCGTCTCGAGGAACGAAGAGCGATAACACGCGGTATTAAAATTTCTGTCGTTTCCGGAAACCGTTCTTCGCGGCTTCCGCCTCCCTCCTTTCTTTCCTAACCCACCGCCGTCTTTTTACCGCTCGTTGGTTGAAACCGTTCGCGGAACCGTCTGTGTTTTACGCGCTCAGCGCCATGTTTCTTCGCACTGGATTTTTGATCTCGCTGGCATGCTTGAATTCGAGCGCAAGAAAAGGGTGCTGTTTGTTTACGCGATGCTTCGTTACGTCCGCGTTGAAGTACCAGCCGGATGGAAAGGGTGAACAGAGAGTTTAGAAATGTGTAAATAGGGTTGCAGCGCGAGTCGCCAGGGGATGAAGCAAGGGGATGATGATCCTTCGTTTAAGATCGTGACAAATGGTTTTTCGTGAACGAACTCGGAGAGTTTGACAATTTTTGTTGAAGAAGTTGATGAATATTTGGTCCATCAATTAGAAAGCTTAATTATATTCCTCGCGATGTGTTAACAAATTTTTCTTTCTTTTTTCTTTTCTTTTTTTTTCTTCTTTTTTTTCTTTGGAGACGCGTCGGGAAAGTTTGATCATTTTCGTTCGGAACGATGAGCTTCTCGCGAGATAAATTAGAAGCTTTAAAATGTATCTGCTACTCGAAGGGATGGAAGGAGCGATTTTCATGGGTGGAGGGAATGTTTGACTTTGGTTCAATTAAGGTCCGACGATAATCATTAATCTTCTGCAGCGATAGCAGGGGATGAAAAATTCAGGTAAATATTGGCGATATTAATTACGAAATCTTCGACCGATGATAATCGTTTACTTTTATTAACATATTGACCGTAGGACTTTATTTTTGCCAATCTTATTATGAAATAATATTGTGTTTGAATATTTTTTTATGAATTTTAACGTTTTTTAAATCTTGACAATTTTCGGGTCTTAAGAATATTTAATGGTGGAGTTATGGAAATAAAAATAATATATGATTGATAAAAATAGAGGTAACTATTTAGAAAACGTACGGTATCACTGATCTTCATGATTTCTAAATATCTAAAATATCTGCTGTATTTAATAGCGACAGTAATAAAATAGAAACTTTCATTTCAAACCAGAGGATCTGCAACCCCTATGAAAGAACCGTCACTGGTAATTTATATTTTTTAATGGTTTAAAAATTCCATCAACCGTCCGCGAAGTATTAATTATTGAAACAGGGATGAATGTTTAAACGGTGGAAGAAGATTATTCCGTGTTCCTTCCAAGAATCTTATTCTCAGGAAATATCGAAGAAATCCTCCCCATAACGTTACGATTTCATTTGAGACACTGTCTTGCCAATTTTTTTTATCGCGTCTCTGACATTTTACGAAACATTGAATTCCTTTTCCTCAACGTTATTTCTTGACATAATTTCTGGCCCGTCACAACCATTTCGCGGATCACTCGACGAGTTTTTTTCCCGTTTCAAGAATCAGATCAGGGAACACAAAGGAACGTTCAGAGCGTGCTCTCGGAAAACATCTTGCATCGACGATGAATATTTACCCATCGGCAATTTTGTTCCGATGCTTCGAGCTAAGAATTGACATCAGAAGCATCCGTGAAAGGTATAAAAGGTATCGAGCAAAGTTTCAAGGTTTCTCTCAAGGTTCTTCAAACAATTCAGCTCGAATCCTGTGCATCTCGAGGGTTTCGATCCTACGAAGCCCTGATACACGAAATATCCGTTTCTTTGTGATTGAAACGAGCCAGTTTAATGGAACAACTTCTCTTTTCTCAATCAAAGTATTCGCCGCTTGAATCGAGACACTTGAAGTTTATTATAAGTTGTTGCACCGGTCTATGGATTCCGGTCGCCATTGAACGGTGAAACCTCGAATCCAATGAATTCCGATTAAACCTTCGATCTTTAAATCGAGAAAAACAATTCCTTTCGTTTGGAATGTTTGAACAATGAACGCGGGGTTTTCTTAAGGAAAATTGTCACATCGATGGAACGATTGTTCGAAGCAGAGTTTTAGTTGCTTTCGCTCGTAATGTTGCTGTACAATAATATTCTTGAAATTTATGCGACTCTGTTAATTGTATTTGCAGTGAATTTTTTTTACACACTATTATATTAAAATCGGTAGATATAAAAAATAAAATACACCTTATTCGATTATTGTATAATTTTCATCGCTGGGTAGAATCTAAGTATTTAAAAAAAATTCGCATAATTTACCAAATTTGACTTTATGGACTGGTTTAAAATTTTCCAAAAACAAAACCATTGTGAGTTCTTAAACTTCTAATTAAAAAATATATATAATTAAATATTCTCTTTTATGAATCTTTTTAATTTACGATCTCGTACTTAAAATGTAAGTTTCTTTAACAAAGATATATGTTCGCTATATTTTTTAATTTCAATAAGTGTCGTGTAAAATAAAATCAATTAAAGAATTTGATAATATAATGCTCCAGCTGTTCCAATAATTTTTCATTGAATTTCTCAGCTGCTTTTAGTGACACGCTCAATGCCACAAATATTAATACAATTTCTTATCGTTTCGAAGTTTTAAAAAAATTAATAACCAATAAAAAAAATCCCAGATACTGGTTATAATTTTTAATTTACTATGCAACTCTGATACCACAACCGGTGTTTAATTTTCATAATTTTTCCAACGAGAATAAAAATTTAAATTAACGTTATGAATCCACCTGTATTTGCTTCGGCAAATATATTTGTTCAGGTTAGACGTCGATCGAGTTCACGATGTATTGATGTATCGTAAAAAAAAAAGTCGGTCATCACTCCCCAACTTGGCCTACATTTTCAGAACGTCCTTTGTTGCAAGGAAATTTAGCGATGATTTAATTCTCGGTCGATCCTCGTGAATCTGGGCCATTCTCCCATACACCTTTGAACGTCTTATTGAAATTCGACGAACGAAACTGATATTCACGATGTCGCATCCTGACGAAGCCTCGCCGCTCGTAAAATATCCCTTTTCTTGACGGACCAGCAGTTTTCTCTGCGCTCGGCAGATGGGCTATTATTTGCGGAAAGTGTTATTCTAGTCCCGAGGCGTGATTCGAATATCGAATGCGGAACGTGTGTCGCGCAAAGAAGATGGCCGACGCCGAGTTCAACGGTGAAACAACGAATTGAACGAGTATCCTTTTGCCAGAAAACTATCTTCATTCCTCTGCCACCACAATCTTATTCTTTTCCATCCTACGATCGTATTTTCTTTTTTCTTTTTTCTTCTTTTTTTTTTACGTAGGATGATTCACGGGTCCGCCATAATTCGGTTATTACCGTTCAAGTGGACCGACGTATCCAAAAGCTGTTCCACGGAAGCTTCCTCTCGACGTAAAAACATTTTTTTTCCTTCTCGTTTTTTGAGATTTCACGGCGAGATTTATTTTTCCTCGCGATAAGTTATGATACGGTAAGGATTTTATTTCTGGAGTTTTGGTCGCGCCAAATCGTATTGGATTGGAAGCTTTATGGTTGAAATTTTGTATTTCAGATGGGGATCGGGTTGATGGCTTTGTTTTTGTCGTTGAGAAGGTGTAAAAGTTTGAGGAATGCAAACTTGGTTTTTCTTTTCTGGGGTGAGTTGAAGATTGTAGAAAAGATAGTTATCGATGACCGATTGATTATTTTATCAAGGTGAAAAGATTGAAAGGATACGGTCTAAGTCCTTTTAAAGAAAGGTTAAAAATTGTAGAAAGGATAATTATTGAGAATCCTTTTATTGAGAAGCGAAGATTGAAGAAGCACGATTTAAGTTCTTTTATGGAAAAGGTCAAGATTTCAAAAAGAATAATTATTGATAGCTAATAATTATTTTATTAAGAATACGTAAAGATTGCAAGAATACGGTCTAAGTCCTTTTAAAAAATGTTAAAAATTGTAAAAATACAAATATAAATTCTTTTATGAAAGAAGTCAAGATTTCAAAAAGAATAATTATTGATAGCTAATAATTATTTTATTAAGAATACGTAAAGATTGCAAGAATACGGTCTAAGTCCTTTTAAAAAATGTTAAAAATTGTAAAAATACAAATATAAATTCTTTTATGAAAGAAGTCAAGATTTCAAAAAGAATAATTATTTCATTAAGAATACCTAAAGATTAAAAGAATACAGTCTAAGAATCCTTTAAAACAAAGATTAAAACCTATAAAAAGGATAATTACAAATCCCTAAACGATGATTTTATTAAGTAAACACTATTTTAACACAGTCTAAACATTTCTAAAGAAGAGCTAAAAATCATACAAAAAATAGTCACTCATATCTAATAATTATTCTATCAAAAATGCGTGAAAACTGAAAGAATACTCAAATTAGTTAAAAAAAAACAATTAAAAATTATAAAAAGGACAGTAATCAATACCTAAATAATTATTTCATCAAGAAGACGCCAAAGTTGAAGGAACACGGTCTAAACTACTCCCTTAAGATCATCTAAAAATTGAAAAAAAGATAGTTATTAATAGCTAATGACTATCGTTCAGTTAAGAAGGTGCAAAGGTTAAAAGAATACGAGCTAGGCTGTTTCAAGAAGGAACTCAGAACTACGGACAGGATAATTAATGAATTAAAACATCGGTAACCGGCAAGAAGTTGAAATGCAATTTCGCCCGGAAGTTTCGTATCTCCGTTTTGAATTTCATTTAGACGGATGATTTATTAATTCGATGCAGGATACAGTCTACGATCTGGAGTCCTTTTCCTGTCTGTGATCCGTGGTAAAACTTGAAACTCAACTTCATGGAATTCTCGTAAATTCTGCAACGCTATTTTAATTTACCATAGAGCGATCAATTTTATAGAAAAGTAGGTTCAGTTAAATATCCCGATCCATTAAAATAATTAAAAAAGAATCGACAGAGTTACGATAGAATTTTCTTTATTTATTTTTGAAATTTGAAAAGGAAAAGCTAAAAAAAAAATAATAAAATAAAAATAAAAATAAAAATAAAAATAAAGAAAATAGGAAAAGTACGACAGAACGAATTACGAGGATCGTCGAAATTTACCGACAGAATTACTTGCCCGTCAAGTGACCGGCAATCGGCGGTACGAATATTTTTTTCTCCCCCGTGTTAATTTCGCAGCCCGAAAACGCTGCAACCGCTCCGACTATATTCCGATCCTAGACGTAAATAACGCACTTTACCGGCTGGCCCGTGGTTTTTCGGATAATCGTGGTTTCCACCGTTGACATCGCGACCATCCACTGCCGAAAGGAAAACTAATCTCGAGCGTGATAAAAATAGGGAGATCAACGAACGCGCGAATCGCGTTTTTAGAAATCTCGACATTTTGTGGTTGGATACGGTTATATCGTAACACGTAAACTAGCGTTGAAAATTTTTAAGTTATTAATAGAGCGTGGACTTTTATGCGGATTCGTTTTTTGAGAATATAACAAAAAGCAAAAAAAGGGAACCTTTATGGAAAATTATTTTTCATATTTCATCTGCCAGGTATTGTAAAAAGGAGTGTAATTTGTATATTTGAATTCTGTGAAATTTTGCAGTTTTTAATTTCCTGTAAATGGAATAGAGTTTGAAGTTTAGTTGCTTGAATTGTTCTCTATTTCGAATTTTAATATTGAAATAGTACTTTTATAGTTTTGATATTAAATTTATCGTCTAAAGGGTCATCAATTGCTTCTGTTTTTGTAAATTAATGTATTATGAAGTAGTTGATGAACTGTACTACTTTGTACCGTGTGATTTATTAAAATAGTAATTAATAATTTCAGGGAAATTTAGATGCTTCGATGACTATTAAATAATCTTGGCATGAAATTAAATAATATTAATTAACCTTAAAATAATTATTGGTCATATTCGAATGATCTTAGATGAGTAAACTATATTGAACAAATCAAAATTAAATAAAGATTAAGTAAAAATTAAATAAAGATTAAATAAAGATTAAATAAAGATTAAATAAAGATTAAACAAAAATGAAAGAAAATTAAATAAAAATTAAACAAAAATTAAATAAAAATGCTGAATAACAAAATCGTTGACAATCACAAAAATTTTTTAAATAATCTAATGTTTAATCTTAGAATCTCCTATTCGGTTGACAATATGCTATCGATTAAATCCCGAAACCACGATTACATATTAATTTTCTAACATTGAATATCGAATGATACTAACTTTTCGACGATGGTGTACAGAAAGGTGCAACACGATTACAGTGAAACCGTTATTTTACGATTTTAAAATAGAACGATAAGAGATAGTTTATATTTTACCAACAGGGATTTTGAAGCACGCACATTTCTTGGGCATAAATCGGGGCGCAGTTCCGCAAGTTGTATTTTTGAAATATTAAACGCGAACGTTCCCATGTATCAGCTGTACCCGTGACATTCGTTTCTCGAAAAGAACATAGAAATGAAATTCGAAACAAAAAATGTGCATCGCGTAAGAGAGCTGATAAAAATATTTTATGCCTTCGTGTGCAATGCATCGATCGTATCTTGCATTTTTAGAATATGGTGAAACATTTTTTTAACGCGTCGTCCCCTTTCCATTTTTCATTCTGTAATTAATGAAACTAGGAGAAAGTTGAAATTGAAATTTTCCTATTTTTTTGTTTGTTTTTTTTTTACATTGACGAATGGGTTATTATAAAGGATCGATAATGGTAATTGATAATATCAATTACCGACGTAGTTACACGTTGGTAATTAACGTAACGCGATTATATAACGTTACGTGGGTTCATTGTTACCGTTAATTAATTAAGAGACATTTACTAGTTTTTGCTGGTAACAGAATAATCTTTTGTACGCGAAATGAGACAGTTAGCACGAATTATTAAGAATAAAGTCGATATACCGTTGTTTGCACCTGAACAAACGATGATTCAATGTTAATAGGGGAGGAAGATTTTATTACGGTTGTAATATTATAACGTTAATTATATTTAATTAAAAAGGATAATTAAAGGAAATAATTGTTTGATTTTGTCTAGGAAAGAAATATAAAATGACGGAGGGAAAAGTCTCAATTCTCAGCAAAGGTATGTTAACCTTTAACAACTGGAGGTTAATTATTATTATATAATCGTGTAAATTTTTGTATTATTCTTTTATAAATATTTATATTCAAAATTGATGCAAAATATAAAATTTACGGAGTACTGAGTTTCTTTAGATCCCTGTTTCTTAGATTTAAATTATATGAAAAACAACCCTTATTCCTATATTTGCTCAATAACACAAAATCTATAATAATCTTAAAACCTAAAAACGCGAAATCTAGAATAATCTGAAAATCTACGAACACAAAATCTATTACAATTTTAAAATCTAAGACAACAAAATCTACAAAAATCCAAAAGCCTAAAAATACAAAATCTACAAAAATCCAAACATCATAAAATTTACAAAAACCAAAAGACCATAAAGTCAACAAAAATCTAAAACCACAAAATCTACAAAAATACAAAATCCTAAAAATACAAAATCTACAAAAATCAAAAGATCGTAAAATTTACAAAAACCAAAAGACCATAAAATCAACAAAAACCAAAAGACCATAAAGTCTACAAAAATCTAAAACCACAAAATCTACAAAAATCTAAAAGCCTAAAAATACAGAATCCACAAAAATACAAAAGCCTAAAATCTACAAAAATCCAAAAGCCTAAAATCAATAAAAATCCGAAAGCCTAAAAATACAGAATCCACGAAAACCAAAAGACCACAGAAGCAACAAAAACCTATATTTTTCCAATCCAAAATTTTCCAAATTCAATGTACCTTGGAACCAACCCCTTCAATTACAACTTTCATCGTATCTCCCATAGTCCGCGTAAAAACTCGGCCCGTTGAAGGGGTTGAAGCTCAAGGACGACCCTGCAGGTGGTTGTTCGGTCCAGACGTAAAAAACGAGCCACTTTGGTCTCGATGCGCGACCCCAGATGACCCGAAGGGTGACGAAGGGAAAGGGTAAAGGTCAGGGGTCTCGGTTGGCCCCAGGGGTGAGCTTAGACGGAGCGAAGAAGCATCGTGGTAAGACAGCCTTTAGGGCTGTTTCCTGAGAGGATCGTACGTTACACACGGCGTGGATGACCACTCGAAACCGAGCGTGCAAGCTGACCGCCGAGTCTCGTCGAGACGACGGACGACCAACCGGAAAAACACACCGACGAAGAAACGATAAATATGGAGAAAAGGACGGAGACAACGTTGGAGCTTACTGTTGGCAAGGTTCGTGACGTGACCGCGAAACAAGGCCACTTTTTCGGGTTATAGGTCTAGAATCTAGCTTTATGGCCGGTGTGTGTTTGGAAAAGTAAAGCGTGACTCGAAGCGAGGAAGCGTGAGATTGTTACAATGGTTTTTGAATTTTTTGCAGCAAAATGGAAACTAGATTATGGTCATTTTTATCGATAGGTTTAGGGGCATCGATTGGATCATTTTTATGGGTATAATTGGAATAGAGATTTTTTGTAATATTATTAGTTTAATTTACTTGAAGCCAACAGGTCTTTTTTTTGGCAGAAATGTATTTGGCATATTTTTTTGTAAATAAATTTAGTTTTCTATTTACATTTTCTGCACGCATATTTGTTCATTTTAAGAATGAATATGAAGGGTTCTGTAAATCTAGTGTTAATATGTTTATGGTCTTTATATTATTGTTTAATATGGTTGAAAATAAATTTGGAGTCGATCTTTGGTAATTAATCCATTGTTAATTACGAATTAAGTACTAGCGTTGTTAGTCATATCGGTAACCATTGTTCGATAAAAATCAATACTTCCTGATTGAAAAATAAATAGCCTCTGGATTTTCATACAAATTCATATTTCTGCGAGTATAGCAAAAAAAAAAAAAAAAATAGAACTTTGGTAGAAAATTAGAATTGATCCCAAAACTATTCGACCAGCGTAAAAAGAATGTTACGCAAGCTTGTAAAATAAATATTCAAACGTGTATCAAAAACAGATCTTGATCTAGCTTATTTATTCGCAAACCTGTAATTGTACATAAAATTCGCTCAACACCTAAGCTACACATATACTTTAGTAATTACATTTCACCTACCAAGAAATTCCGATATTCTATACATTTCATGAAACATTGCACTTTCAAATTTCCCACATAGATTCCTAAAAATCCACAGTCTAATAAATTTCTAACTCCCTTAAACCAACCAAACCCACAAAACACTCTTAAGCACTCTTAAGCACTCGAATACACACATCAGTCATCGCCCCGATCAGACAACAGTAACACCACCACGGCAACCAAGCACAACACCCAAAAAGAAGACTCCAACAAAAGACACCGAAGCAAAAAAAAAAAAAAAGAAAGAAAGAAACAAAGGAACACCTCGCACGAACAAGTATAAGGTGCACGGGGCACAGTTTCGCAGGTGGGACGAGCGTCTCACCGTGGTTCCCCGGAAACGCTCGCAGCGAGCCTGTAAATATTTATACCGGCGGATCGTGAGAAAATTCTGAAGTGCCTGCGCGCCGCCGTACCCCTTCTCCAACCCCATGCACGTATGCGTCTACATATGTATGCAACGGTTGTGGAAAAGATACGACTCGAAAAGGAGAAGAACAGAAAAAAAGAAAAAGAAAAGAAAAATAAAAATAAAAAGCATCGCTACCAAGGATGAAGATACATATCGTCCATGGAACCTTCGAGCCGCCTAACCTCCATCGACCAACCACCGGCCTAGAACGAGTCCCTTAACGCCTCGAACCTTGGCCACCGACACCCAACAACCCATGAATGAAACCCATTCAGTCTATTTCGACGGTTTATCGCTCGATCCTTTCGCGTGCGACCGGAATTCATTAATTCGCTCCTATTTTTCTCCTTTCTTCGAAACACGGGCGCGTTCTTTCTACGTCCGCATGGCCGATACAAAATGGCGGCCGCCAGGACCGCTCCACGCTCGTGTTTTACGCGAACCGGTTTAACTGGACGTCGACCAATGTCTGGCTGTGTTTGGTCCCGAGCATTTGTTTAGAGGACCGAGCGACGCGTCTATTCTTTCCTTCTGTCTGCTCCTGGCCAATGCGGTCTTGCCATCGGAGGCTTGGGGGTTCGTGCGGCCGGGGGTGGCTCGCGAGGACCGAGCGTTCGTGTGAATACCAGAGACCGTGTGCGGTGCGTGCGGCATTGTTCGCTGGAATTGCGACAACGGACCGAGCGATGGACTGGGGGAATTTGGACGATAAGTCTGCTGGCGAAGTGATTGGGGTTTCCGCATTTTTTTCTGGGGACGCTGTTGCGTTGTTTCGGGGGTTGATGAAACTTTGATGCCGACTTATGGTTGCAGAGAGCGTATGAGAAGACTCGAAAGATTCCACTGTTGCACTAGGTCCATCTGGTCAATCTTGTTAGCAGATGGTTTCACGAGGAAATCAGCAAAGGGTAGTTTTTCGGACCGGGTAAAACACGAAATAGATGATCGCGAGACCGACAAAGTTAAGGAGAAACGAGAACCGGGTGATGATTAGAATATTTTTTAATGTTTTCGAAATGTATTCTCTATCTCTGGGACCGAAGTTAATTACATCAACCCCTCTGGACTCGTGTTCTTAATTTTCCTAATTATAACTTCGCCTCTCGACGGATTTTTAACGTCGCGCCAAGCTCGGCTAGTTTCCCTACCCGGCGAAACATTTAATCGCGCTCACACATGTGAAAATTCAGCTTCTCGACATTAAACCAAAAAATAAGAGACACTCAGTTAATCGTTAAATTTCCGAACACCTCTTGAAGAAGAAGAAGAAGAGAAACATTTGACCAACTTCTCTTTCTCGTGAAATAAAAGATAAATAAAATCCTGTAACCGCTATTCACATTTAATTTGCTCTCGGCTGGCGTCGCTATGGCGATTTGCATAGTTTTCTTCAGAGATTATGTTTCTAATTAAATTCTATATTTTCGTCAATTCGAACGCTTCTTTTATCCTTTTATTCTTTTATAGTAAATCAACCAAATAAATAAGAAGTCGTAAACACTTATAACTCTCTTTTTTCCTATCCAAAAGATTTAAGTTTTCACGATAGTCGTTTGAAACTTAAGAAAGTTCACGAGTGCAATGGGTTAATTTTATTGTACGAAACTTTAATCGTTCGAATATTCCGATCGATGAATGGAGAAGAGGAAGCGGTTTTGAGGTTTCGTAATTCGTTAAGGAGGGCGAGGTAAAAATTACCGAAATTTCGTTCCTTCACCTGTCGGCCGGACCCTTCGCGATGCTCCACTTCCGGCCACGGACCTACTTAAGGTTCCAAGGGCTCGAAGAGTAGGGAGGTCGAGAAGGATGGGGGAAGACACCGAAAGATGGTTCCGGTGCGGTGCCCCGTGTGGGACTCTCCCACGGCGAGGATCCTCACCTTTCTTTCGCTTGAACGCGAAGCCTTTATCTCGCCGCGAAAATCTAACCGAGCGAGCTATCGACGCCAGGCCACGGCGATAATTAGAAGCCAGCCAGACGTTGTTGTTTCGCGGAGGACAGGAAACGGTGAGTCTACTTTTAGCGGTGTGTCGTATCTCGAGCGATCCCGTAAAACGATCGTTTCTTTTCGTGGAAAATTAATTGGAGCGTTGGATTTTGCTCGATGAAATTTATGAGACCATTGTAACTTTTCTTTTTACTTTTTTTTCGAAAAGTGATAAGCATTAGGATTTTGTGTTAATTTTTTTTCTTAGAGTTTTTGATATGAAAGGTGCATTTATAGGAGATATTAAAGCAAAAGTATATAGAAAGTTAAAATATTGGTTAAGTAAATAATTGTCTATGTAGCTGTTGTTATTTTTATTCGTGAAAATCTGCTAGCTGGTAATTATGTTATCGGTTGGAAGAAATGTGTTAGTATTCTTTTATTGACTTTTTATTGGACAAATATTGGACTTTCTTTATGTATTATTGAAAGAAAATATTATCGATTGATTATGAAATAAACTGTTACTTAAATTAATTGCGAAGAGAAATTATGATACCGAAATTGTTATAATTTTGTTTGGTAGAATATAAAATAAAAGAAGATTGTAAAACATATTTTGATTAATTTATCGTATAATTTATCCTTTCCATAAATATTTGAAATCACTGTTTTAAATAGTGAATGTAAGAATTTTCTTTTAATAATAAATTCGAGGGGTGATAAAAGTTACTATAAGCGATGGTGTAAAATGCATAGTTTTCAAAAATCAGGGTAATACATTTAAATTTCTTAGTTTTTTAACATATCAGAAAGGAATTTAAAAAGGACGATCTTTTTCCACATTTTCTTCCTAAATGAAATATTAAATTTGAATAGTTTAATGAAACGAGAAATTGAATATTTGTTATACACAAATTCCTCGAGCTAGGGTCTCGTTTTAATTACAATATCGCTTTTGCACCTGTCTCTCCAGCGAAGTGTTATGAAACGTTTAATATGATTATTCGGTGAATAAGGGATGAAGTTACAGTGCATCGGATCGATTGGCATCGTAATACATGCATTATGGATGATGTGATACTGCGTCAAATCGAAACCATGTAATCCATCACGAATCGTGTGTACCAGGCTGCTGAAAAATTTCGCTAAAAATTCCTTTCCATGATTTTCAACGCATCAAACATCAATCACAAAACGCTCATTCGCGATTATAAAGAAAGAATTCCCAGCACACCATAAATCCAAAAAAAAGCGTCTCGCAATCCTTAAAAGCACCGATTAAATCCTCCAAAAAGAGTTCCACAAAGAACCAACGAACGAGCCACTTAGCATCCAAATCCATGTACCAACTCCACAATTTATAAATTTACTAATTAGAATATCAGAGCACAGAGCGCTTAATTTTTTACAAACTACAGAAATAAATTTAATAGAGTCTATTAGCTTGTGTTCTCCAGGGCGCAAATATTTTACGATTGCAAATTATTTAAAAATTCTTGTCCTAGTACTACTTCCTTTTAAATTAGAAATAAAACACACCTGAATTCTTCTAACAGAATAAAAAATGGTAATACGTATCACTTTTTTTCTACCAAGCAAAAGATATCAAGAATCGCGCTTAAATTCTTCTAATATATAACTCATAAATAAAATAAATAAAGTAGCATCGCAGGTACATTCATATAAACTGCGTTTAAATTCTTCTAATGTATGGTTCATGAATAAAAAAAAAAAAAAAAAAGAAAAAATGAATAAATAAAATAACGTCACATCTATACAAACTTGGCTGCGTACCTTATTTCTATACTCAGAGTCAATATCGGAAAAAATAAAGAAAAATAAAGAAATGTGTTCGATGTTTGCTGATAGTTTGCACACCGTGCTTCCTGTATTTGCGATACACGCGAGCCATCGAGTTAATTCTGCTCTTTACCGGCGACAGAGGGACGTGACTCGAAGGAACACAGACATTTATGATTCATGGTGTGCACCAAACCCCCTATCGTAAGTACTTCAAGTTCCATTCAACGTTACCTAACTATGTTTGCTTAACCCCTTGCAATACAAACACTCGTTACACTTAAACGACACATGGCAAGGGGATGTCCCTGCGAAACACGTGACCCTTCGACACACATCCCTCTCTATCATGCTATATCGGTTCCATCGACACTGTTTAACTATGCCTTTGTTTCCACCTACTGAAGTGCCTGCCAAATTGCTTGTATCGTTTTTTTTTTTTTTTTTTTTTTTTTTTAACGACACTTGATAAATTATGAGCCCTTCTTGCGTATAATTTGACCTCTCGAGGGACAATTTCTTTTTTAAGTTAGATAATATCTTGTGTTTTGTTAATTATGTTTCGTTGGTTTTAAATCTGCAGCTATTGAAGGGAGCGGGAAAAAATTTGTTTGAAAAATAATGTGGTTGGAAATAAAAAGAATATTAAATATAATAAAAAAATATAATAATTAATTATTATTAAATTAATATTAAATATAATAATAAAAAATATTGAAAGGAAATTAAATGTACAGGTTTAAAAGATAATTAAAATAAATAATGCAAGGGAGACAAAGCTTTATCGATATTGAAAGAGAAGATGGTTCAAAGTTACTAAAAATGTAGCACAGGAAATTTATAAAAATAATAAATTTTTTAAGGTTTCGAAAGAATGCTTTTCTGTTTAATCATACTTTAGATGAACGATAATCGAACGAGACAAAGAAAAGCGAAAAATATGTTACAAGCGAACGTACAAAAATTAACGCGGCAAAAATAATTTCTCTAGAAAGAAATTGTAATTCTATTTTTATTAAAACAACGTGAAATAATGACACTGCCTAAAAGAAAATTTCTACCGTACAATTTTACGATCCCGCGATCCAACCTCACGATATTCTCCAAAATTAAAGGTTTCAACGTCGCTTTAAACTTCGGGTTCCAATTTTGATAATACAACCTACAAATCACTTATATACCTCCATTCACCAACCATTTATGTACCAAAATCGGTACACCCAAGAACCAACGTATTTGCATATTTATTTACCAGGATGCTTCATAATTTTGCGAAAAAAGAAAAAAGAAAAGTGCCTCTGAAACTCTACACTCTTCTGGATTATTCAGAAAATTAGCATAACCCAGGTTCGAACATCGAAATTAACGCGAGCTCCCGAAATTACAACCTGCGAAGCGCTCCATAACCCTAATCAAAATCGGGCGTTTTCCTTTGAGCGACGTTTCGCATTGTGCCATTTAATTTCAGCTACGTATTACACGCGATACGTGATCGATATTACAGTATTTAAATAGACCGATCGCATTAATTTGTACGTCGGTCGTTGCGCGTCCGTAACCACGCACACAGACGCGAAACATCATAATAATCCAGGCTTATGATCGTTCCGCGTATTGATTGAGGCGAAACCCACGGTTCTTATATCTACAAAATCAGCGTTAATAATTTCGTCGATCAAACATTTGCCACCGCTCTGGCAAGCTAAGCGATGGAACGTTTCGCAGCACTCGAACCACTCGGGGGTAAAAAAAGACTGGCCGTGGGTAATAAATAACGTGACCGATCGTTCGACTGATTGTTCCGATACTTCTTGCCGTGTTTTCATCGTCTGTGGAACTCGATTTCTTGTCCGGAGGACTGACGGCGAATTTATACATATTCAAACGTCGACGTGACGAGAACGCAGGAGAAATGGATAGGGGGTTGAACGATGTGGATGAATTATGTATCGGGGACGGTGTTACTTGGCGAGTACGGTTCATATTTATTTGGAAACATTATCGTATTCGATACTATCGGACGGATTTTTCTAGATTTATCGAAGATTTTACGCTAAAATTATTGCCAATTGTTGAGGAGGTCACGCGGAGGAGTGTTTAAATAATTATGTTTAACACGTTGACTGCCACGTCACCCATATTCGGGTGACAGTAAAGTTTCTGATCGGACCTTATTTGACTACTTGCGAAGGATATTCGTATGTGTTTAAAAAGATATTTCGCTGAGAAAGTAACAAAACTATTGAATATTAATTATAATAAACTAAGTTGATTATATAATTAACATACGTTAATTATATAATAAGTAAACTAAATTAATTAATATAACGAAGAATACGCTTCGTACAGCGGTACGCGTGGCCTGAAGGAGATTTTACTGTAAACGCGCGTGGCAATCAACGTGTTAACGCTAAACCTACCAAAGCGGTCAAATGACCGTTTCGTAATTTCTTCTTCAAATTTTATAAATTATTAACGGTGCACTTTTCAATATTTTTTTGTGATTTTCCGTAAAATATATTGTCAAAGATTTGTTTCTCTAGCATTGTGTATTTTTCTAAGTATCTATTATTGTAATTTCTTTGATACAAGCAGGTATAGTCTAATCGTCGGTAGGTTTAGTGTTAAGACACGGTGGAAGAAAAGTATATATTTAGATAGTCTTAGTAGGATGTGTATAAGACGGGCGCACGGTTAGAACTAAGGAGAAAAAACAAGTCAGCGCGTACATTCGTACCTGGGGTGTTCGCAGGCATCCCCAAACCCTAATTGATGGTCGTACCCTAGAGTGAAGGCCGCTAAGAAAAAGTCCGTTATTTTAGTTCTTCTTTTAGGAATGTACAGTTTATACAAACTCATGCAAAACATGGGTGCCTTCCTTTAACACCAATTAAAGTGTATCTATTTGTACCAGAGAATTTATAATAATTCATATTTGAAAAAAATACGTAACGCAGGAGACATACTTATTTCTATCGAAAAAATCATAATGAACGTTATATAAAAAAATACGTTTTCCCTTGCGATGCAAGGGAAACAAAGCTTTGTCTACTTTTTTAACAGAAAATCACGGAAAATTGCCTTTGAGATGCCATAGTAAATTTATAAAATTGCTGAAAAAAATTATGGATCGTCTTGACTAGTTTGGTAGTTCTAGCGTTAACCATATATTTTACAGAAAATGACGGGGAATTCTTAGAGATGCATCCTTAAAAATTTATAAAGTTTCCATGAAAAATTAAATATAATACGAATTGGTCATTTGACCGTTTTGGTTTCAGTGTTAAAGACGCAGACGTGTTTAGAATACACAGAGAATTAACAGAAATGTGTAAATAAATCTAAAATAATAGTAGTAGTGATAAATAGTATATTAATAAAAATCTGCGGTCTAGGTATGATGGAATTTTAACGCGTCGAGAACCATTTTGGTATCCAGTCTTAACCTGACTGCTACGGACACATNTTCGTAACGCAGGAGAATCAGATCTTTGTCGCTAGAACTACCGACGATTAAAGCATACTTATTTCTATCGAAAAAATCATAATGAACGTTATATAAAAAAATACGTTTTCCCTTGCGATGCAAGGGAAACAAAGCTTTGTCTACTTTTTTAACAGAAAATCACGGAAAATTGCCTTTGAGATGCCATAGTAAATTTATAAAATTGCTGAAAAAAATTATGGATCGTTTTGACTAGTTTGGTAGTTCTAGCGTTAACCATATATTTTACAGAAAATGACGGGGAATTCTTAGAGATGCATCCTTAAAAATTTATAAAGTTTCCATGAAAAATTAAATATAATACGAATTGGTCATTTGACCGTTTTGGTTTCAGTGTTAAAGACGCAGACGTGTTTAGAATACACAGAGAATTAACAGAAATGTGTAAATAAATCTAAAATAATAGTAGTAGTGATAAATAGTATATTAATAAAAATCTGCGGTCTAGGTATGATGGAATTTTAACGCGTCGAGAACCATTTTGGTATCCAGTCTTAACCTGACTGCTACGGACACATACATTATCGGCGAAAGCGTAGACTGTGGACGCGTATATGCGTTCGATAAAATCTATAAGCATCAACTATGGTCGCATATATGCATTTGGCGAACAGACTATTCAGAACGGTTAACTTACGATTTGTGAGAAGCAAATTATCCGTGTAAAATATATTTAAAAAAAAGCAATACAAAATATGAATGTTAAAAATGAGTTTAAACCTGGAGTGTTCTCCTGTGAAAAGGTTAAGTTTTCAAAAAATAAAAATATTGATAAACGAGCATGAAACTTCTGAATAAATTCAAATTCAAACGAGAAACCTTCGTGAATTAGAAATAACAAAAAAAAAAAATTTAGTGATACAATCAGTTTTTTTTACGCTTGACGAAAGCTTTTCAAGAATAGCGAATGTTCTAACATTCTGTTAATGAGAGATTAACTGTTACCGTCGATGAATGACGCACTCGACGAACGGCGACCACTGTTTCACGCCAAACACGTGGGACCCCTTTTAAATCCCGAAAGGGATCGACTATTCAAACAAGCCGTTTCCAATTAACTCAATTAATCGACACCCTTCGCAAAAAGCACTCGAACCCACTGGTCTGCTGATCCTTTCAGAATTGTCTGGTTGAAACGAGTTAAGCTCCGAACAGCTTCGCGTATGGTACCTCGAATATGTTGTCTTTAAATTTTGAACGACGAACAAGGCCTGTGGTGAGCTACAATTTCCGGATTTATTTTGTTTGGAAAATAATCTACATCGTAAGTATAAAAGAAAGAACCTACTTCGACACTTCTTCAAAATAAAACCTCAGTATTTATCGCGGCAAAATTACAGAACCCTTCTTAGATGCCATAGTTTTGATCGAAATAATTTATTCGGTTAAATTAGAAACAAAACATGTATCTACATAAAAAAAAAAAAAAAGAAAAATACAAACACTGCTCTGGATAATTTAAAAATATTCCACACAAACGTTCCCTATTCAAGCTCCCTATTTTCCTCCCCAAAAAATTAACCCTCTATGGGTTTGTGCGACTCAAAAGTTACAAACTAATGTATCTATATTTTAAAAAATTAATTTGATCTCATTTGGTTATCATTGCAAAATTAAATTTGATTACTGTATTACTATAGCGATACCACGATCCATCTATATCAATCATTAGTTAAAAAATTTTCAAATCAAAGCGAAAAACTGTAATTAATCGTAATTTTTTTCTCCGACAAGCATACAAAATTCGAGCAATAGAGGGTTAATGAAACAAAAAATGGCTGTTTTAAATATCTTCTGGGTACTTTAACAAATCTAGCTCGAAAGAAACTACCAGCCACTCGCACAAAAAAAAAAAAAAAAAAAGAATCTCCCCTGAATCGACATGCGTATCAATGCTAATCCCGGCGATACGATCGCCTCTTATTTCAAAACCCGAACGCAATGGCGACCCGGCGCGCTTTTTGCTCGTAACCGAGCAAACAAACACGCGGCCCGAACGCACGAGCAAATACGCAATATAAATTTCACCCCGCTGCAGGACAGACGGAAGAGTCGAACGCGAAGGAATAATTCATCGCCACCTGTGCTGTTGCGCCTCTTTATTTTCCTCTTTCTCTCCGTTTGCCCCATTATTTATTCGAAAATTCGACGCGGAGGCAGCGTTACCGCAAGAACGATGAAGAACGAGAGGCGCAGGAGCCGGAGGAAGCGTAGGAGTGTGAGGTGGACGACGTTGAACCAGGACACGTCGGTGACTCACGTAAAGAACAGGATGAAAAACGTCTGGCCTCGGGGTTTCAGAGGAAGTGACGTGGCTTCCACCGTGTCGTCTAAACTGTTTCTCTTGTTGTCTTCGTTCCTTCGTCTGGCTTCGTGTTCATTGTCCCTTGTTCCTCCGTCTATTCAAGTTCTCCCTCCCGCAACTCGAACACGGAGACAATAAAGAAGGCGAACAACCGTGACCTATGACCGGTCCCTGTCCACGCTTCTCATCCACCAGGCTATCGTGTCTACGTTTAATTTCCAACCGTTTATCTTCTTCCCTTGCGTGGCCGCGTCCTCTCACCGACCAGTCAACGTTTTTCCACTCGGTCCCCTAATAAGGGGACAATGCGTTCTTTTCTCGTACCCACCCCGCGATGGGCGCTTCCTGAGCCACGTAATGAGCCCGCGAATGAATGGCGCGTGAATTCTCGAAGCATCTACTCTGTCAACGAATTGAAAGAAAAGAAAAAAAAAAAAAAAAGAAGGAGACTTTGTTTTGTCGCGCGCCATTCTTTCGTTCGATGAGTTCGGCGATGGGGCGCGTTGGGGGTTGATTTTTTTTTTTTTTTGTGAAAATTTATACAGGTAAATGAAAGTAGAAGGTATATAGTAAATATTAGTATTATTGTAATATTTATTTGGGTAATTTGGTTGATTTCCTGCTACTATTTTTAAAATGCTGCTTTTGTTTTGATTAATGCAAAGCAGCGATGTGGAATATGTGGATACGTGGAATCGTATATTTTTTGGTGAATCAAATTTTATACTTTTGCATATTCCATTTTATTCACATTTCATTTTATTTTTACCATCCTTAAATTTTTTTAAATTTCACAGAACAATTGTGAAAATTTCAAATATTGTTTTTAAAGATAGACAAGAATTATAAATGTTTATGAATTTTTTCTTTTATTTAGTTAACTTGCTATTTGTAAATTTAAAATTTAAATAGAAATAAATATTTAAATAAAATTTAACTTGCTATTTTTTAATTTAAGTTAAAATTTAACCCCTGACGAAAATTACACATGTTAGTGTAGTTATAGTAGTGGCAGTGGATTCCAAAGGGTCAATAAGATATGTTTCAGAAATTAGTATTTCTTATTTTAGAATACTTTTTTCAATACAGTTTCTCATCTTTTGAGAATTGATTTAAAATTGAAATCAGTTCGGTTTAAAATTTCACGAGCCTCTTTTTTCCAAACTGTCTGCACAACCATCCCAACCATCGAACATTTTATTTTCACTTTTTGTTTCATCCTCTAACACTATATCGCTCTTTGCGCCACATTCGACGTTTCCTCTCAACTGCCACTTCCAATTTGTTACCAACACACTTCCTTTCTTCTTTCTATCACGCTTCATTTCGTTTCACGCGTTCTAAGCTGACATTTGAAGTATCCTTCATACACGAGCCCCGCGTTCATTCGTCTACCATAGAAAACTATTACTTTCTGAATTATGACTCCACGTTTCGAACCCTATATTTTTCCCTTTTACACTTTACAAAATTGCGAAACCGATTTTTCTCCGTCGAAACTGTTCAGTTAGATTTCCTTTTTTTTAAACAATTTCAGTAAAAAATATTGCAGCAACGAAACAGGCTCATCCGTGTCAAATTTAATTCACCGCACACAGTGAAATTTTTAGTAGTATATTTTGCGCAGCTTTCCATTGCGACCTTAATCTTGCGCTTCCTCCTCTTCTCTCTACTCAAGAAACAACCTAATCTCCTAACTAGGCTAAACTCCTATAATTCTGGTTCCTCCTAAGGACCAAGAGACTCGGAGAACTTAATTACGCGGGAATACATAAAATTGACGAAGTTTCTTTTCTCAGAACTGGCAAGTACTTAAAAATTCTATCAAGTGTTTTACATTTTTTAAGTCTCCATATTTCTATAAGATATTCGTTTCTTCGATGCCTGTTCAAAGCGATGCGCTGATTATACGAAACAATTGATATTTGTTGGTGATTCGAAATATCAAATTTCGCAAGATATTAATTAATTTTCGAGGAAATGCTTTGAAATAACAATATGTATTTATTACACAAATATGTAGACATATTTTTTCAGATGACTAAAAAAGAAAATAGAAATATATATCCGTACTCCACTAACGCCACTATGGCGGCACGTATAATTATCTTCAGAGATTAAGTTTTAAGTTAAATGTTATATTTACAATTCCAATTATTTTTTTCTTATTTTAAAAGAAAGCAAATCGACCAAGTAACATTTATAATTTCTTTTTTCTTCCAAAGCAACGTTTTAATCTTCCACGGTAATCTTCTGAAGCTTAAAAAAATTAAAAAATGCTGTTGAAGCAATCTTTAATTTTTTTTTAAATTAAACTAGATCCAAGATTCGAATAATTGACGCTCTACTCTATTATCTTCTATCTTTTCATCCAATTATAATTGATCGACCTTAGCCACTTATTAGCCACTTATTATTACCTTAGCCCCAAACACCCTGTAATAATACAAAATATAATAAACCATAAAATTGTGAGTAGGTTTAGCTTCATCCGGTTAATATTAATTAACTCGTTGCCTCGTAACACGAAGACACAATACGATGTAGCTTACGAACAACAGCTGTATGTTAATTATTATTAATTAACACACTACAATATTAAAATACATTTCACGCATCTGCATTTAATTAAGCATCCAACCTTGACAGCCACAGCCTATCAAAAGTATCCCGAAACCAACTCCCTGGCTACCCAACAAAATGCCACCTTATTAACTCTTTCATCAACCCCCTGCTTCCTCGTTACCTCCCTTCCCGGTATCGCCGCAACCCTACGCATGTCTGCTTAAAACACCTCGACCAAACTACACCCTCGGTAAATCCTTCACAACCAGCGTGTACCATCCTCGCTATTCACCTGTTCCACCCCATCAACGTTCCCCATTTGTCCTATACTTTCACCCTTCGCCCAACCCACACCCACCCACGCAACCATCCATGCATCCATTCGAAATCACCATCAGCTAAACGAGACACGCTGCGATACATATAGAGAAGATCAAGGAGTATAGTCGATGGAGGTAACACAGGGAGGTCGTAAACTAATCTCTTAACCCTTCTGTGCTCGTCGCTTGCAGTAGACATTGGTGAGGTTTAAGAAATAAATTTTTTTTTTTTAGTTTAGAAAATGTGGGATATTAACCCATTCGCTGCCAAGCCTAAATTATATGAAGTCATTCCTATTGCCATTTATATTTAAATTTGTAAAAGATCATTCTCTTTAAATAAGAAATAAAGTATAATTTTTGTAAAAAATTTGATTTGTAGTATTTTTTCAAGTTTTTTTACATTTCTATATTTATGTTCGTGGATAACAAAAATTTTGCTAATTCAAAAGCCTGCATGTTATAACATATTTAAAGTAGGACGAGTATACTCGTTCTTGGCAGCAAATGGGTTAAAGAAGTAAAATTGCCTTTTTATTATTCCGGATTTTTAATCTAACATAATTCTAAATTCTTCCGTTTCCTAAAAGACGTAAATATATGTTTATACATTTATAGAATTCTGAATAAAACCCGATTTCTTCTGTTTTCTTTGTTTGTTTATCGTTCCGGATTTTTAATCTAACACGATTCTATATTCTCTTATTTTCCTCAATTCTTTCGTTTCTTAGAACACGTAATGATTCCAAGGAAAGAAGATTAATATTAAAATATCTTCGCACAATCGTCAATAAAACCCGATATCTCAACCTCTTTTCTACCTTATTTATTATTCCGGATTTCTAATTTAACACGATTTTAAATTCTTCCGTTTCCTAAAACACATAGCGATTCCAACGGAAGAAAATTAATATTAAAATACTTTCATACAATCCTCAATAGAACCCAATATCTCAACCTCTTTTCTACCTTATTCCGGATTTCCAATCTAACACGATTTTAAATTCTTCCGTTTTCTAAAACACATAGCGATTCCAACGGAAGAAAATTAATATTAAAATACTTTCATACAATCCTCAATAGAACCCAATATCTCAACCTCTTTTCTACCTTATTCCGGATTTCCACTCTAACACAATTCCAAATTCCCTTATTTTCCCAAATTCTTCCGTTTCCTAAAACACGTAAATATACCTTCAAACCTTCAATCCCGAATAAAACCCAATCTCTCCTCTTTTCTCCCCCCTTTATCACTCCAAACATCTAATCTAACACAATTCCAAATTCTCTTATCCTCCCAAATTCTTCCGTTCCCCAAAACACCTAACAATTCCAACAAAAGAAAACTAGTATTAAAACACCTCCACACAAACCCAAATAAAACCCAATCTCGCCTCTTTTCTTCCCCGTTTAACACTCCAGATTTCCAATCTAACCCAGTTCCAAATTCTCTCGTCTCTCAAAATTCATACGCTCCCTAACAAAACCCAATCTTTCCGCTGTTCCTTGCCCATCTATCATTCCAAACACCGCAACACAACCGCTCCAATACCCCCCGTCGATTTCACAACCCCGCTATATCCCTTACCACGTATCCCTATATGCATCCGAATCGGTAACCGAAATGTTTCCAACGAACGGTCGTAATAGCGCCTCAAACAGCTCGCTGTTGAATACACCAGTCCTCGCAAGCGGATCCTTGTGCTCGGTCCGTTGTACCGGTGTGCATTTACCAATGCCTCTATTTTCTCAGAAACCGAAATTCTCCCGTCCAAGCTGCCGGTACGAGGGTGGATCGGAGGTCCGCCCGGCGAAAACACGAGAAGGCTAATTAACGGAGTCGCCTATCCGGGTAACGAGGATTATAGCCACAATAGGTATCGCTCGACGATAATGTTCCACGGTCGGTTCTTACCAGGCGAAATCGCCCGTTCATATCCATTGGCGAGCTTTAACGAACGTCCCGATGGACGTTGGTTGTACCGTCCTCCTTTGCTTGGTCTTGCTACACGCTCCTCTTGATGTATGCTGCATGGTTATTCCGTGTTTAATTGAAGGGGCTCGTTGCCTCTGGACTGTTTGCCTTCCCAACCGAATCGTTCCGGGTTTCGAGCCGGAAGGAAGACGATGCGCATTGTGGTGGCTGGTGTTCCGGGTGTCGAAGAAATTGAGAGGGTCGGTTTGTCGATCGGCTACTCGGATACTGGTTCGTTGATTAGCGAAACGTGTTGGTTGGTGGATTAAGTTCCGGTATGATCGAAGTTTGCGGCGAAGAAATAAATTGTTGGATGAAAGTATCGTAGGAAACATATAATCGATCGAAATGTTAATCGAAGTGTTAACCGGAATATTAACCGACATGTTGATCGTGATATTAAAGGGAATTGGATCGGGTTATTCGCACAAGTTTATCCGAGATATTAATGCGAATATCAAGCGATGTGTTAACTGGAATACCGAGAGAAATTGAACCCTAATATTGATAGAAATTTAATCGAAACACTAACGAAAGTTTAACACAGAGTATTGACCATCGAGTTGACTCGAATAGTAATTAACCGCGATATTAACGGAAATATAACTGAAAAGTTGACGGACATTTGGTTGTACCGCTGATCGATGTACGAATTGAAACGTTAACGGAAATTTAATCGAAAGATTAATCGACGTGTTAACCGTAACGCGGATCAAAATGTTATCCAAAATTGAACGAAACATCAATAACAGCGTAACATTAACGGTGTGGACTCTGCTGTAAAATCTGTATATCGGTCCATGAAATTGTATCAACCTGACCGCTGAACCTGAACTATAAAATTATTTGAAAACGCGAATACGATTGATTAAATTGATCATAAATACTTTTTTTTTCATAAACGTCTCAGCGTTACAAGGTAATTATTAGAAGCTTGAAACATAAATTCAGAATAATCATTCTGAACAATATTAAATTTATCCACAGTTTCCGAGCTCATTGAAACCAGTAAGAAGACCTTGCCTCGATACAATTATCCATTACAACCATAAAAAAAAAGAAATAAAATAAAGAAAAAGAAAAAAAAGAAAAAAAAAGAAAAAATAAATAAATTACTATTCTCTCTTGCCTGATAACCTCTCCACCCCCGGAGCTTCGGATCCCAATGCAATTGCACCACAATTGATGGTACGCTATTGAATATCAAACTTTGAATTACAGACAAATACTATCCGAATCTCCTCTTTCTTTTTCACCGCCGAATAAAACTAAAACGAAACACTGGCACGTCGAACAGTGGAATTCCAATTAGCGCGTCGGTAGTCTCTCCTATCCAAAACGATCGTTCGAACCAGTTTCCGGTGAGAACGAGTTGGTCGTTGGGTATCCTAGCTTTCCTACGGGATACGACACCGGCGTAAGTCGTCATTGACACTGGGCTTAACGAGGCGTGCAATTAAAAGGTCATCCATCCACGAACCGTCGACGTTGATTTAGTATCATTTCGGTGCATTTCGCAAGCCTGGCCTCGCTATTTTTTTTTTTTTATTCTCTTTTTTTTTATCTTGGGTTTTTCGTTACCGCAAAAAACGTCCACGCAATTTATCGCGATCCGTGGATAATAAAACATCCACGGAGAGCAACAGGGATGAAAAAAAAAAAAAAATAGAGATGGTCTCGCGTTAACGTAATCACAGGATAGCAGGAAAGAACGCGGTAATCGACGCGGAAAACGAGTATTTTGAGAAGATAAAAATAAAAACAGTAAAACAAAAAAAAAAAAAAACAATGTGAATTTATCGGACGTTAATGGACTCTCTGTTCCGAGCTATAAAATTGCAAACAATTTGGATTTCCGTCCGTTACATCGATCAGTTTGAGCGCGGAAAACGATGATTTCTGGTACTGATGCGTCATGTATAATATCGGTTGAAAAATACCGCTTTTTCGTATATGTATATATTTGTGTTTTTTTTTTTTTTCTGTTTTTGCCTTCCTCGCCGTTGCAAAAACAATCGTACGTTACAGTGAACGCGAACAGGTGTTGAACGATGCTGGTACGTTATTGCACTAACGGTAATGACGAGTGAAATTTGTTTACAGTTAGCTGAAAAGTACGGAATATCCAATTAAAGAGCGTTACACTTTGACGCGACTCAACAAACGCGAATGATTCGATGGGTTTAATTGTTACGAATTAGGCGATACGCTGGCATAGATGGATGCGGATTGTAACCGTGAAATTTGTGAAATTTGTTAAAATTCCTTGTTTGTTCGTGCTCTTCATCAATTTTATACTTTACGCGAGTTCTTTCCGTAAACGAGTACATGAGAATAAATTCACTCGATATCAGGCAAATGTTGCTGCACGAGCTTTGAANATACGTTTTCCCTTGCGATGCAAGGGAAACAAAGCTTTGTCTACTTTTTTAACAGAAAATCACGGAAAATTGCCTTTGAGATGCCATAGTAAATTTATAAAATTGCTGAAAAAAATTATGGATCGTTTTGACTAGTTTGGTAGTTCTAGCGTTAACCATATATTTTACAGAAAATGACGGGGAATTCTTAGAGATGCATCCTTAAAAATTTATAAAGTTTCCATGAAAAATTAAATATAATACGAATTGGTCATTTGACCGTTTTGGTTTCAGTGTTAAAGACGCAGACGTGTTTAGAATACACAGAGAATTAACAGAAATGTGTAAATAAATCTAAAATAATAGTAGTAGTGATAAATAGTATATTAATAAAAATCTGCGGTCTAGGTATGATGGAATTTTAACGCGTCGAGAACCATTTTGGTATCCAGTCTTAACCTGACTGCTACGGACACATACATTATCGGCGAAAGCGTAGACTGTGGACGCGTATATGCGTTCGATAAAATCTATAAGCATCAACTATGGTCGCATATATGCATTTGGCGAACAGACTATTCAGAACGGTTAACTTACGATTTGTGAGAAGCAAATTATCCGTGTAAAATATATTTAAAAAAAAGCAATACAAAATATGAATGTTAAAAATGAGTTTAAACCTGGAGTGTTCTCCTGTGAAAAGGTTAAGTTTTCAAAAAATAAAAATATTGATAAACGAGCATGAAACTTCTGAATAAATTCAAATTCAAACGAGAAACCTTCGTGAATTAGANAAATTTGTTAAAATTCCTTGTTTGTTCGTGCTCTTCATCAATTTTATACTTTACGCGAGTTCTTTCCGTAAACGAGTACATGAGAATAAATTCACTCGATATCAGGCAAATGTTGCTGTACGAGCTTTGAGTTAAACTTTAAATGAAGTTCCAACTGCCGATTCTATCGGTCAAATTTTTTGAAATAAATAAACATATGTAGCATGATACGATATTGTATAAACTATGATTATTGATTTGAATTTGGGTATCTGAGATACTCGGATATTCGAGTACCTATGAGACGAGTAGATACTATTACTATCGAGGTAATTAATGGAATAAAGTATAAATAATTAAATATGGTTTTGTGTTATTTAACAGAAAATTAGTGAAAGTTGATCGCCTCCGAAATCCAGATTTTTTATTATTTCATTCATTTGTGTAACTTATGGATACGCGTGTATAATTCTTCTTGACAATTTTTGCGAACAATATTTCATATTCCACGGAGAATTGGTATTAATAATTTTTATAAAATACATCGCCAATATATAAGTAATTTTTGCGGAACGCAAATCCATAGAATTAAAGTTCAATTCAACTTTTTCGTTTCTGTGATCGTCGGTCAATTCGATTCCCATAAAACAAAATTAAAACGGAAAAATTAAATTTCAAACGAAATTCTACGGCACCATAAATTTCCGTTGATCAAATTATTAGATATAAATTCAAAAATCCACCAAGATATCGCGTGCGCCCGCAAAAAAAAAAAAATAATAAAAACGTTCTTCGTGGCTCGCGTGCCGCCATTTCCAGCGGCGGGACAAAAATTCTAAATTTCCTCGAAACCGACGCTGCCATTGTGTCGAGATTTTTATTTCTTTCATAGATACCCCTCCCGATTATCGGTGGATCTAACTTAGGTTCGATTACGCCCGCCTCGCTGGGGAAATAAAACGAAATATCGTGACGCTGAAATGGCCCTCCCCGGTTCGGTTCGATCGAAACGCGAAAGTTTATTAATGTGTAAGCAAAAGGAAGGAGGAAAAATCGAGCAGAAGTGGCCAATAAAATTGGCCAGCAAAGAAACTTCGCTCGATGCTGGAAATAAAGTAACGATTGATAACATCGATTATCCGCGGTTCGATACGTGGCTTCTTTTATGGAACGTTGTTAAGTTTTCGCTGATGTTTCGGACTGCTTCTTCGCGTACTCGTATCTGTTGGGTGTATCGGTTGGTTTCATTGTTTTAAAATATTAATTAGTTCGTATATCTATAATCTATAATTTAAATATATCTATAATTGATAAGTAAATCTAGGTGCATTTACTTTAGCGAATGTATTTTTATTAATTTGTCGTACTGATTTAAAAAAAAAGTGGTCTTTTCTTTAAAAAAGAAATTAAATAGTTCAACGCTGCAAATAGTTATCTAAATATCTGGTACATATAAAATTTATTATTATTTAACTGCATATAAATTCAATTCATAAATAACTAAACATTAGATACTCCCTAATTTACCAAATAGAAACATAATTAAGTACCTTAACGTATTGTTTAAGGCAGTCAGAAGATCGTTCACATAAATATTTTAGAAACAGTGTTATAATATTTCTATTTAATATTTGTTACGTTTTACGTGTTCAGAAAAACGTTTACGAACAAACGTGATTTAACAACATGATAAAAATCATAGATACTCGTTTCCAACAAAGGGCACAATATTGGTGTACCTTAAATATGTATAAAATTTATTTCTATACTCTGATCAATTATATATTAAATAAATTGTGTAATTTACTGTGTGCACTGTTTTAAATTTCCTGCGCTAACATTCTTTTTTTCTGTTTTTAGTTCCTTAGATTTAGAAAGAAAAAAGTGCCATGAAACAAAATAGAGATTAGAATCTCCTCGCGTTTATTTGTATCGATAAATATCGTCGAATATTAACATTGACAAAAACCGAGTGATTATTTGAAGCAATCCTTTTCATTCTCTACTCCCTTATCATTTATTCTCCAAAGTATTCCTTCAAATATCACAAAATACCCGATATCATTCACGTAGCAGCATTTATTCATAAAAGGTTCCATTTTAATAATCCGATGCAACGCTGTCGATCAAAATTCGGTTCCGCTGTAAAACATAAAATATTACAACAAAAAACCACACCTATTCACACAGCCTTTAAAACTGACGCAAAAAGGTTGTGTTGTAGCTACAAAAGCTGCATAATGGGTGCGCGATATCGAATAACTTGCAATTTCTGCCCGTAACGAACACAACATTCATGAAATAGATTCCTTTCCAGGCTTTTACGGGACAAAAACGAATTTTCTATCGCGTGAAACGGCCGAGCAATTTTCGTGAAAAATTCTCAATAGAATTGGCGATCCATGCGCGGAAAGAGGAGCGTTCGACGCACAAGGCTAGCAGGCTCGCAAAAATGGCGCTCAAGGACGACGTAAAACAAGAATTATGGAAACATTTATTTCCAGGCATCCTGTTCGAGCTAGCTGCTACATTTCCTACGGCGGAAAGATACCATCCCACAGAGGGGATATTAAAACGAGCGATCATTTCTGCATCGGACGTGCCAAGGCCGTGCGATCGACCTCGCGGAAAAATTTGCGACAGTGTTGCAACTGAATTTCTCATCTACATCGAGCTCGCTTCGATCCGTTCGTTTCTGGCCGATCTTTTGTGTTGCAAACGATAGAACCCGTTACGTGGAAACATATTTAACCCTTTGCGAACGAATATCGCCGCAGCGGCGACATTATACTTTGATTCCTAAGTCGAATTGTCGCCTCCACAGCGACAAACGAATAGGAGACGCCAATGCGAAGTTTGGTCGTCCGTTTGTCTGTTTTCTATTTTATTTTCTGTCTAACTATTTAGATATTCAATTTATAACCTCGTTCTATATAGAAATTATCATTCTGGATAAAATACAATAAAAAGACAACATATTTGTGATAAAGTTCAATTTTAACTTTAACTGTAATTTCAATTTACAGGATTGAAAATTAGTAAATACAAAATATATGTAATATTTCAATACTTTGCGTTTGACGGAGTGTCAAAGACGTGAATAACTATTGCTAATATGCATGAAGATTGAAGGAATGGTGAGCCAAGGGGTTA
This sequence comes from Ctenoplectra terminalis, assembly GCA_019453375.1. NCBI lineage: Eukaryota > Metazoa > Arthropoda > Insecta > Hymenoptera > Apidae > Ctenoplectra > Ctenoplectra terminalis. The sequence continues at coordinate 59,044 of SMSQ01001057.1, forward strand.
ACCCTTTGCACTCCGTGCGATTCTTTATCACTGAGGAAAAGAAGTTTTATTTTGAACCGAAAGAATTAGTATCGCTCGTGAAAGTACTTGTTTTTATTCATTTCACAAATATCCTTTTTCCTCTCGTAAACGAAATATTTTTTAATTTTATAAATTGTCGCGGTGTGATGAAATTATATCTTTGGAAATTGAGCGCAATCGTGTTGAAAGCAGAATGTCTTCGTAGCTGAGCCGAAGGAGTGCCAAGAATTAACGCTTCGAAATAAATTCTGTAAACGAAGAACGTTTCGCGATAATGTTGAGACTGCATTTTTAATTCTTTTTTCTTTTTGTTTTTTTTTTGTTTTTTTTTTACTGGGTTTAGAAATCAAATAAGAGCGTATTAATTCTATCCGACCGATCTTACGTACATTTAACGCTGTCTATAATTTCCAGGCAACTCTGATAGTAATTCTGTTCTTGTTGAAACATTTTTTTTCTCCCTCGAAAAGGTGAAACAAAAAACATGTTACAAAAAAATGTTTGCCCGAACTTTTCAGCGATAAGAAAAAAATTAGCAAATAAATCTGCTTTCTGGTTGAATGCAAATGAGCATAGTTTTTCAGTGAGGTGGAAACATCAACTTCCGTGCGTGAAAAATTCCGGGTGAAAAATTTTTTTCATTAGAGTTGCAAAAAAATATTCCAACGAAAAAATATCCTTTCCACCTGTTCGCGAAAATTATATTACACTTTTTAGGAATCTGTTTCTCGCACAATGCCATAGTTTCCGACTAATTATACGTTATTAAAAAAATACTCGTGTTCACCGGACACCTGAACCCGCTCGTTTAATCGTAATTTTGAGGAATATTCGATTTACAAACAATCATTTTGATGAAACACTTGAAACGAATGGAGATACGGTTCCTACGTGTTTCAGGAGAATAAATCAAAACACAGAGGAAAACGAAGTAGCGAAGAAACAAATACGTTTCGTATAACCGTGTTTTTATCGATCGCACAATTTATATGCACGATTTCTATTTGTACACTGCGCTACAGATTTAAAGTGCTGTGTATCGTGCGAAGCAATTCAATCATTTCGGAAATACCTCGTACATCATCGGATTTTTAAAACATTCATCTTGAACGAGTTTCGAAAGCATTAAAAAATAATTTCAAACATGCTTCACGCATTCAAGATAAAAAAAAAAGAAAAAAGGAATATGTAATACATGTTTCTGTGCAATTAAATAATATACAGTGAGAAACAGAAAAGAATACTAGATTGAAAAAAGGCTTTGATTAAAATTCGAAAAGCTAGCCAGAGAAATTATTTTATTATTCAAGATTACTTTTCTTCTGATTTTCGTGATCACTTGTATGGAATTAGAGAAATTATTTTACTATTCAAGATGACTTTCTTTCAGATTTTCGTGATCACTTGTATAGAATTAGAGAAATTATCTTACTATTCAAGATGACTTTCTTTCAGATTTTCGTGATCACTTGTATAGAATTAGAGAAATTATCTTACTATTCAAGATGACTTTCTTTCAGATTTTCGTGATCACTTGTATAGAATTAGAGAAATTATCTTACTATTCAAGATGACTTTCTTTCAGATTTTCGTGATCACTTGTATAGAATTAGAGAAATTATCTTACTATTCAAGATGACTTTCTTTCAGATTTTCGTGATCACTTGTATAGAATTAGAGAAATTATCTTACTATTCAAGATGACTTTCTTTCAGATTTTCGTGATCACTTGTATGGAATTAGAGAAATTATTTTATTATTCAAGATGATTTTTTTTTAGATTTTCATGATCACTCGTATTGCAAACTCTTCATAAACAATTCTGAACCTGAAAATTAACCTCAAACGTGGATTAATTAGTATCAAACCTTCTTCAGATTACGAGGACCACAGCGACCCCACAGAATTAATGTAATCCCGCATTACTTCACCAAATTCGTAATACCAAATACGTAAAACAAATTAGTTTACACTTACTAATTACACGATACGCAAAAATTAAACGAAACAATAACATCGCTGCAGTTTCACAACAAATTTGACAAAGGTTTAAATATTAATACATTTAACGTACTATTTTCTAACGCTTTTTAAAATCAATATTTCCATTTTTTTTCCACGCTTCTACACCCCAGAGGAGCGAAAAGAAAAGCCCTTTTCACGCGGAAGGAACGAGACAGCAGCAAGCTCCAGGCAAGCACCCCTTGAATGGCGCTTATCAGTCGGAAATCCGGATCCAATTTTTCCATGCCATCGGGCGCCGTTTAAGACCGACAGCAATGCACTCGCACCTCCCCCTGAAATTCTATCCCCGGATACAGGATGTACTCTTTATCGTCCGATTGCCGGTTCGCGAACCGGTTCGAGCAAAACCGAGCCGTGGCAGCGATAAGTTACGCGGATGCTCGCCGACTGACAGCGAAAGGGTGAACAGCGCGTGAAGGGAGGAGGGATGAGAAAGACGAGGGAAGTTTAAATCCTTGTAAGATGGAAGAAAGAGCGTGGTCGTTCCTCGCCGCTTATCCCGGAGATAAATGATTTCATGCTCAGCTTACGACATGTCATCGCCGAAGGTCCTCGTTTCTCTTCCCTCCTCCTCTTTCGACCCGAGTGCTCTCGTCACCCCTTGTTCTCGCCCTCCTTTTCGACGCCCGTCGAACCGAGGAACGTCGATGATTCTTGTTTACGGTGACAGGTATAAATTTATGCGGGGCAGAACCGTGGGGCGCCCCAACGAGGTCTGTGCTCGTTTCTGATGTTTGATTGATACTTTGGTTTCTGGTGCATCGATGCCTGGCTGGTTTTGCTGGTTGCACGCGGGGAATGGATTATTGCGGTTTCAGAAAGAAATCGATGTAATGGTTTTGGTGTAGTTTAGGCTGGTATTTTATTTTTATTTTATTTTTTTTTTTTGTTATGGATGGTTGAAGATTAAATTGTTACAAGTGATAGAATTAGTTTTTTCTTTTTTCTTCTTTTTTTGGGCGCTGTTTTAATGGTTGTATGGAGAAAGGATTATTGTGGTTTGAGAAAGAAATTTGTGCAATGGTTGTGATATAATTTAGGCTGGTATTTTATTTTCATTTTTATTTTTTTTTTTTTGTTATGGATGGTTGTAGATTAAATTGTTACAAGTGATAGAATTAGTTCTTCTTTTTTCTTCTTTTTTGTTTGGTAGCTGTTTTAATGGTTATATGGAGAAAGGATTATTGTGGTTTGAGAAAGAAAATAAGGAAATGGTTTTGATATAATTTAGGCTCGTATTTTACTTTTTTTTTGTTATGGATGGTTGAAGATTAAATTGTTACAAATGACAGAATTATTTTTTTTTATAGCTGTTTTAAGATTCATGACACAATTTAAATTGAGAATTATTTTTCTCATAATATGAACACAAATTTACAACCAAAACTTTACTATTATAAAAAATCCTAATGTAATTAATTTCTGATCCAACTTCAAATACAATTTTCCCATCCCTGAACTTTCACCTCATTTACCCTTAATTTTCATTCTACTCTACTTTCAACCTCAACCAAAAACACATACGTTTCACCAAATCGATACTCGAAGCTTCGAAAAACCGTCAAAATATAGAATTCCATCACGCTTAAAAAAAAAATTCCATCACGTTTAAAAAAAAAAAACNAGTGCAATGGTTGTGATATAATTTAGGCTGGTATTTTATTTTCATTTTTATTTTTTTTTTTGTTATGGATGGTTGAAGATTAAATTGTTACAAGTGACAGAATTATTTTTTTTTATAGCTGTTTTAAGATTCATGACACAATTTAAATTGAGAATTATTTTTCTCATAATATGAACACAAATTTACAACCAAAACTTTACTATTATAAAAAATCCTAATGTAATTAATTTCTGATCCAACTTCAAATACAATTTTCCCATCCCTGAACTTTCACCTCATTTACCCTTAATTTTCATTCTACTCTACTTTCAACCTCAACCAAAAACACATACGTTTCACCAAATCGATACTCGAAGCTTCGAAAAACCGTCAAAATATAGAATTCCATCACGCTTAAAAAAAAAATTCCATCACGTTTAAAAAAAAAAAACAAAAAAAAACAATGATAACAATAGACAGAAGAGACTGCAATATCAACCTCTATCCACGAACAGTCTAATTCATTCGGACAGCAGTGAGAAATAGATTGGAATGGAAAAGAACTCGCTGAAAAATCGCGCTTTTCCATCGTGACACACTCGACAGGAATGAAACTCCTTGGTCCGGTGTCGTTCGGAAGAAAAACACCGCAGCGAAAGCAATTACAAGTTCGAGGAATTTAATTTAGTCGACGGTGTCCGCGCCCGTGCAAGCTTTACAAAGCTTTCTCAAAGTGTAGGTACGTGGCTACAATAACGAGGTCGTTTCGAAACGAATCCGGTTCTTGACCCGGCCCATTCTCGTCGCGAGTTTGTTTACTCTTTGTCAGGAATTCGTCGCGAGTCATTCTCGATAGACCCTCTGAACCTAATCACTGAGGCAGAAGAGACCTTAAGGGATATAAGAACTAAAAATCGGGCGCAAAATTGCAACGAGACACAGCGATGGATGATACCAGTTGAAAATATTGCAATAGCCAGCTTCTCGCTTGGGAAAGCATAAATAATACCGACTCGGTTATTTTAACCTTGTCTTTCTCATTTATTTGCATAATTACACATTAGTATCCTAACATCGAGCAATTATTCATATTTTTTTCAAGCAATTTAGTTACTCCCATACATTCTTCTCTATCCTCACACCGTACAATTTATTATTTTATTTCAAATTTTAGTAAAAATAATCATCCAATAAATAACTTTTTATAGACGCAGAGGATCATTCCTAATACAAATCAAATTTTAAGTAAATGAATTACTATGTATCTATTCTAACTAAGCAATTATTTATATTTTTTTTAAGTTTCCTCTGACAATATTATATTTAAAGTTTGGTTAATTCATTTCTAATTTCGCTAAGAATATTCGTGTAAAAAGTATCTATTAGACGCAGACTATTCCCAAAACAAATAAAATTTCAAATAAACTAATCACTCCTATCAGCAAAAAACAATTTCTCATCATTTCTCACCATCCTAANTGGCCCATTCTCGTCGCGAGTTTGTTTACTCTTTGTCAGGAATTCGTCGCGAGTCATTCTCGATAGACCCTCCGAACCTAATCACTGAGGCAGAAGAGACTTTAAGGGATATAAGAACTAAAAATCGGGCGCAAAATTGCAACGAGACACAGCGATGGATGATACCAGTTGAAAATATTGCAATAGCCAGCTTCTCGCTTGGGAAAGCATAAATAATACCGACTCGGTTATTTTAACCTTGTCTTTCTCATTTATTTGCATAATTACACATTAGTATCCTAACATCGAGCAATTATTCATATTTTTTTCAAGCAATTTAGTTACTCCCATACATTCTTCTCTATCCTCACACCGTACAATTTATTATTTTATTTCAAATTTTAGTAAAAATAATCATCCAATAAATAACTTTTTATAGACGCAGACGATCATTCCTAATACAAATCAAATTTTAAGTAAATGAATTACTATGTATCTATTCTAACTAAGCAATTATTTATATTTTTTTTAAGTTTCCTCTGACAATATTATATTTAAAGTTTGGTTAATTCATTTCTAATTTCGCTAAGAATATTCGTGTAAAAAGTATCTATTAGACGCAGACTATTCCCAAAACAAATAAAATTTCAAATAAACTAATCACTCCTATCAGCAAAAAACAATTTCTCATCATTTCTCACCATCCTAATATAGATAAATTCTTAACTAAATTAATCACTCCTAACACCAAAAAACGATATTTCAACATTCCTGATACAAACAAATTTTCAACTAACCCAATCACTCCTAACGCAAAAAAACAATTTTTCACCGATAACATAAAATTTTCAATCTCAACAACCACCGCACAATTTTTCACATTCCTAGTACAAATAAATTCTCAATCAAATCAATCACTCTTAACGCTGAACAAATTTTTCACGTACCTAACACAAATCAATTTTCAGCCAAACTGATCATTCCTACAACTAGAAAAACAATTCTTCGCCAATAACGCAAACAGTAATAACCGGTTTATCTTGGAACTCGTTTCAATCTCAACAACCCCCGCCCCTAACCTGACGATCTCGTAATTAGAGAATAGGTCTCGAAGCCCGTTGATCGTATCGAATCGAAAGAGTCTACGTAGAAGAAACATCACTGCGGTTTAACTGGAACAGATAGAAGTCAGACGAAACTGGATCCTCGATTAGTTCGAAAATCCAAGGTTTTACCAGCTTCAAGTTCACCCACGATGAGAAAAGAGAGGAAGGGAGGCAGAGCGAGGGGCGGCCTTAAATCTTTCTTGACGTCGTGACGAGCGAGTTCGCCGGTATTCCGGGTGCCCAGGGATTTTATTGGGAACACGATAACTAAATCGATGAGGGGGCGAGAGGGAAACGTATTAAGGAGAACAGAGGCGCGTGCAGTGGAATCGTGCAATTACCGCGGTCCATCACGCGAACTTGGTAAATCCGTATAAATAAAGTTGCAGCTCTGCGTGCGACAGTGTCGCGTGGAGAAACGAAATCGAGCTTAACCGGTGTTAATTTTATTGGTTTTCTATTTCGTGGGTGGCCGCGTTCGTGAAACTTTCGAATGGAGTTTGAAAAAAATAAATCATTTAATTGGGACGTTAAGTTGAAATTATTGCGAGATTGGAAACTGTAATGGAAATAAGGAAATCTGAAGCTTTTTGGATGGCTATCTAGCAATTTTGTGTTGTGTTTTATAAAATGTGTATTGTAAGAGTATATAAACGCTGTTTAAAGATTAGAAAATCGAAATTTATGCGATACATTTGATATTTTGAGATGATGTTATGATCATAGTGAAATATGTGTATCAAGATTTTGTGTGAGAGTACACGATTGTGTTTTTATATATTTTTGGGAGAGCGGATGAATTAAAAATTGGAGCAATTTTAAAGCATATTTTATAAAATGTGTGTTGTAAAAGTAGCCGAACGCTGTTTAAAGATTAGAAAATCGAAATTTATGCGGTACACTTGATATTTTAAGATAATGTTATGTTCATAGTAAAATACATGTATCAAGATTTTGTGTGCGAGTACACGATTGTTTTTTTTATATATTATTAATGTATTATTAGAATATTTTTGAGAGAGCGGACGAATTAAAAATTGGAGAAATTTTGAAGCGTGTTTTATGAAATGCGTGTTGTAAAAGTAGCCGAACGCTATTTAAAGATTAAAAAATCAAAATATATGCGATACAGTTGATATTTTAAGATACAGATATCAAGATTTTGTGCGCGAAAATTATTATATTTTTTTTTAGAACATTAGAATATTTTTAATAGAGCGAAGGAATTAAAAATTAAAAATTTACCCGCACGACGCGAAATAGTAAAGTAAATCAGAAACGAAAATATAGAAACGAACGATCCAAACCGCTCTCGTTTTATCAATTTCGAATACAGAAGAAACCGTGTTCGAAGAATAATTCATTTCAAACGCCTTAACAGAAAATGAAAAAAATTAAGAAAATTAAAGGAAACAGGGAGAGAACTCTGATAATTTTACGAGTTTCGCCCCGATTCTTTGAAAAGCAAATTTCCGTAATTCCAAATTATAAGAAAATAAAAAGCCTAAGAATTTTTCGAAACTTTTATATTTTATATTTCTATCGGGCAGAGTTTGGAATTCAATTTCAGTTTTTATGCGGCGCGTGTTTTTATTCCATCGGAAAAGATAATCGAAACAGGTACGAGGTGCGCTGGTTATAATTTATAAGCTTCGTGTTTCCTATCTTTGTCATCGCGCGGTGGATGGCCGCCTAAAATTTGATCTCTTCGTTAGTGGTTCTGGGTTAAGTCTGGGTCAGGATTTACTGCGCAATTAACCAGAATTTACTGCATAATTATTAATACACATTACACGGGGCGGGGCGACGCTTAAAGGAGAACAAATGTCTTTGCGCGTTTTGATGATATGGAAATTTTGTCGAGAACGAGCTGCAGGCTTAATGAAACAAACATGATAACGGCAACATTATTTCTGTATTATAGGTTAAGTTTCTCGGCCGATGTTTCATGGTAAACCGTAACAAGTAGATTCTACATTTTTATGCGTTTATAGAAAATTAGAAAGCAAAAAAGAAATGCACAGAATGCGCGTAATAAGCAAAATATAGTGCTGGTTGCAATATTTGATGAACTTTCATTTTTTTTTTTAATTATACTCGTGTCTTCACGAATTTGCATAATAAATCAGCAGTCCAATAACGAACCCGGACCTGTTACATTATATCCAATCAAACCTATATTCCTTTTCCTATCCAATTTCTCATTTCTACACGGAAAATGCAATAATTTAAACCTGACGCTACAACAGCGTAGTAAATCGAAGCGAATCGGATAGCAGGATGAATCAATCAAGAATTCAGTCGATGGAAAGATCTTTTTAAACAAAAGTTTTTATTATTAACACGTTGATCAATACGATGGTCGCACGGTGGTCATCGGTGACCGGAGTGCTCAAAATGTTTATAATCGTAAAGGTTGAATCAACATTAACAATTTGAACATCATCATTGATTAGAGAATAATTTGAAAAAAATATTCACCTGTACAACAAAATCTAAGTAGCATCAAACCGCCGTCGTCGCTAATGACCTCGTAGTCGATGCGACGTAAAACACGTCACAAACAACAACAAAATGTGTTGTTGACACTATTCAATGATTAAAAATTTTTATTAGAAGATTAAAAATGAGAGATTCATTTTTATCAAGTCTTCTATCCACCGATGTGGCGTCCCAAACAAAACGTGAGATTTCAACGTAAAATTTGTTTCAACGAAACAAATTTATAATAAAAAGTTAACTTTCTAAATTTTCACTAGCATTTATTCTACTATTCACTGTCAAACAAAAATGCTTCGATTCGTCGCGGTCTACTCCGTGTCAGAAAAACTGAACCACGTCTATCAACTTCGTATCAACCCAACACTTCCTCGAACCAACCCGGATTCTGTCCACAATCACGGTCAAATTGCACATTTTCAAACGCTGACCGTTCACCAATTAATCATTCAATAGTTCCCTATCCCATTCCAGCTCGACTGACGTCAAGCGACCGCGACTTGTCGCGTTCACCTGGCGGGACAAGGAACGGCGAACGCATTGTTTTGGCTCACCGCCGCATAGTATCCGGCACACGACCCGATTCTCCGTGCACAGATCTATCCGCTTTTTGCGTCATCGTGCACGGTCGCGAGTAAGAGAACAGAGACAAGCGTTTTAAAGGCCAGACCCTAAGAACACGTCGATGCACGCTTTCCAAACGATGAATCAGCCCGGTTTCCGTTCGCCCAACAAACGAGTGATCCGCGTTCCCCGGTAGCCATTGTTCGCATCCGGTACGGAAATACGCGTGGATTTGTTGTCGAGCAAGTGAGCGAGCAGATTCCACGAGAACAGCAATTAATATCGCTGAAATTGAAGACGTCACTGGCAATGGCCGTTCCACTGTTGTGCTGGATCATTTTTTTTTTCTCTCGATGGTCGGGTTTTGAAGGGATTTTGGTGGTTTATGGGTGAATGTTGGAGTTGTTCTTTTTTTTTTTTGTTGTTTTATTGGCTGGTTTTGATTTAATTGGTGGAATGTTCTGCGGTTTTGGTTTCCTTTGTACGTTTGGAGATAGTGATGGGCATAATTTCGGTTTTCTTTGTGGTTTGATGCTAGCGATGGGAATAATTTTGGTTTTCTTTGTGGTTTGATGGCAGTGATGGCAATAGTTTTGATTTTCGTTGTGGTTTAATAGAAGCGATGGGAACAGTTTTGATTTTCTTTGTGGGTTGATGGTAGTGATGGCAATAGTTTTGGTTTTCGTTATGGTTTGATAGAAGTGATGGGAACAGTTTTGTTTCTCTTTGTGGTTTGATGGCAGTGATGGTAATAGTTTTGGTTTTCTTTGTGGTTTGATGACAGTGATGGCAATAGTTTTGGTTTTCGTTGTGGTTTGATAGCAGTGATGGCAATAGTTTTAGTTTTCTTTGTGGTTTGATGGTAGCGATGGGAATAGTTTTGGTTTTCTTTGTGGTTTGGAGATAGTGATAGTAGCATCACTCGTAAAAGCAGTTGCGTTGTCATATCTCATCATTTTCTATCCATGTTCGAAGTTTGAAGGGATTCTAATAATTTCTGAGTGGACATTAGAGTGTTTTGTTTTGTGTTTGTTTTATTTTGTTTTGGTTCTGTTTGTAGTTCGAAGGTAACGATGCAAACAGTTTTGTTCGCTGACATACAGAACACCAGTTATTTTTGAAGCAGAACGATAGAAAACTATTTCTTTAGAATAGCAATAAAAAATTGTTCTATTTTTCATTTCTGCTTCTGCTTTATAGTTTCTTTAAAATATAAAACGGACGTTCTGAATGGTAAAATTGTCAAAAGAAACGGTTTTCTTTGTTCTCGATCCTACTTTAAGGTTTCTTTAAAATTTGGAATCGTAGCTTTCGAGCTCCGATACAGGATGGGAAGATACCGCGTATATTTCACAGAATCGAACCGAAATTGCGTTATATATAAAACGCGTACTTAATATCACAAAAATAGTGAGAATATAGAAAAGCATGTGGATGTAGAATATCGAGAGAATAGCAATCAGAAAATAACGAATCGAAAACTAGAACCAGTTCTTATACAGCAATTTCATAAAACGCTAACGCGCACGCCTTTCACAAAATTGTGACTATCGAATTTGCGCAATGTTTTAGAAACGGCGCGTTAAATTGGAAATTCCGAGGCGGCCAAGTGTAATTTTTGCAAAGAGCTTCGTTTCAGAGATTGGCTTTACTTACGGTTATTGGTTATGACCAAAGTTTCGCGGTCATTGGTGAATCGTTGAATCGTGTCGCGTTTCTCCTTCGTCGAATTCGTAACGATTTTCGGTACGAATGCAATTTGGAAGATCGTACATACCTGTAATAGAAAAAGAACTTATTAATAACCGTGAAAATAGTTTAATCGAGGAATAAAAATTAACTGTTTTATTAATCGAATAATGTTTAATTTCTAAACAAAGCGAACAAAAATTTAGGATTCAATTCTGGCAAATATTTCACAGAAAATGATTCTAATGAAATCTTGTTTTAATTATTTATCTGGAAAAAAATGAACACACCTAATTTATATTTTTCAGTCGAACTGTTAAAGTAAGAAAATATAAGCTTAACCGGACACTATTTTATCCATAATTATATTACGTTGGCCAATAAATTCCTCCGGTTTTTACCGATAATCCTTTTTCGGCGCTTTGAAGTTCAACTAAATTCGGTTCAAATATAAAAAACAAAAGGTAACTTAGCAGTTCAAACGGACAATACATTATCGAACAGAAATAGTTCCTTTCATATATATATATAAAACGAAGTCTTCATTTACATATCTTTCGGTCAACCTAATATACACTAAATAACACCAACGTTATAATACTAAAAGGTACCATTTCATAATTCTAATTTTGTTTTCTAATAAGCAAACGAAATTCCGATTACAGAAAGTCAGAAATAAAAGAAAAAAATTTTAACGGACACCAATGTGAGAATCGATGAAAACAGCATTATTTAAAACAACTCTCCGGTAAAAAAAAAGAAGAAGAAGAAGAAAAAAAAAACAAATAAACAGAAAATAAAGCATTCTGTTTTTCTGCTAGCCTTCGCGTAAAACATTATCGTTCAATATTAAACAACTCGAGAAACGGAGCTAAATACTGCCAGCACAGTTTCTGCTAATTGTAAGTAATATAACAGTAGTAAATGGAAATCATGGCCACAGCAGCACGATCGTAAAACAAACACTAAATGGTCATTCGCAACATAGACGTGCACTGATTGCCACATGCTTAATGCCATTATACCTGGTTCGTGTTCTAGCGTGTGCGGTACAATACGAAGGAATATCAGGAGGTTGTAAATCTCATTGGACTCGCGACGATGTTACGTGTCAAATTAACGTCCCACCGACTGACTCAATTGGCAGGATCAAGTGCGACGTGTTTTGCGAATGACAAGATGATACAAGTGTATTTAACGAAACGGCTAGACGTCCACGGAAATAGAATTCGCAAACGACGCTGGTCCTGCCGCGCGTGTTTAGAGTACCAAAATCTTTCTAATTCTATGTCGAATTGCACTCAACATTCTACCACGTTACACTCTCTTTCAATTTTAGCGTTCGAAACCATTGTTTCGTGTCTCGCAACGTACTGGAATTTTTTAATCAGATAGATCTTCTAAATTCTCTATAAATAAATATTTATATCTTTTTTTCTTAATTCTGTAATCTTAATAATCATTCGTGTACCGTTTTGTGGGCATTAATGACTTTAATGTTGATGTTAGACTAATGACTTTAAAATAAATTCAGGATAAAAGAAAAAAAAAAGATTGTTTCGAATTAAAATTTATCATAAACGTACGAAAATTTAAATTGGCTTGAAAATTTAAATTACCAAAGTGTTTTATATTTAAATATATCGCAATCTTTCACGCAAATTTTATTTTATTTTATTCTATCATATTTTTTACCGAGAAAGTTTTTCTGTAAGAAATGTGGATAAAGTTTCACCCTCCCGTTATTTATTTTTTTTTTTATAATATATATTCTTTATTTTTTATCGCTGTGTCATCAAATGTGTTAGATAAATCTTACACTTAAGAATGCTTGTATGTATTTAAGGATTTCGGAAATACCGTGGCTGATACCAAATGTGTTCACCAAGATTCCAAGAGAAAGCGAAAGCCCAATAACTACTTATTAATAATATACATTGAACAGAGACCGCTAATGCCATTCTACATCTACTAACATTATCAACCAGTATAAACGTAAGATTTAAAATCCCAACAATAAGCAATCTATGTTTCCATATATTAAATACAGTCACACAATTCTCCCGTTCCATATTGATCATTCTTGCTCGCTATTGCTACATCCCCGACGCTAAAAATTTTCACGACCAACCAACACCCTGGCCGCTAAAACTCTCAATCTTCATCTTACAACTAAAATCATCCAACAAATCCTCAGACACGAAGCCCAGCCAGGCGTCGGAACAGAAAATAGCTCGCGAGCATTAATGGAAATTCAATATTTCGTCGCGTCGATCAATCTCTCCCCTTCCATCCCCTTTGATCGTGGCACCGGCAAACATCTCGGGAATAAACCGCAGGAATTCTCATCTCCTCGATCGCGATACACATTTTCCAGCTGGGAAAACCGCCACTCCGAGAGCGCGTTTCACCTTAGCCGAACAATTTCCGCACGCCGATATCAACGGGTCGGCTTCCGCCGGTCGATCGCGAAGCCTCGCCGCGTTGTACGAATCTTCGTTCCCCTTCTCTCCTTTCTCTTTATCAAAAACCTTGCGAGAGATAAGGGAAAGAGAAAACCTTAACGACAGACAGAGAACATCTTTGCCGCACTTTGTTTTGTCGCGAGCAATTACGAGCACCGTCTCGAAAAAGCAATTCCATCGGGACAGCCCATCCGAGCCGGTGTAAACAGCGAGCGGAGTTATTAGAGCTCCGTCATTTCCGCGACCGAACAATCGCGGTCCCACGATCCTTACGCGCTCATTCTCGCTCGACGGGGCTCGCCCGTTCACATCCTGCGATTCAAGGCGTTCATTTCCTTCCTCTTTTTATTCCTTCATCGCGCCTCCTTTCCCCCATGTTCCTTGATGAACGTTAACGTCCTACCGAGGAGCTGCCTCTTAACCGGCTCCGACTAATGCGAGTTCTCTTAGCTTCGTTATCGCGATACGCGGTGATAGTTGGAACGATAATGGTTATCAGGGATGGTAGGATGAAGCATTCAGGCGATCATACATGCACGGGGGGAAGGTTATGGTTTGAGGTTGTAATCGAATGTTGGGATTTTTGGTCGTTTTGTGGTCTGAGGTTCGAGTGGTTAGACGATGCTGAATGATGTGCACGGCTTGTTTCTTGTTTTTTTCTTTCTTTTTTTTTTTGTCTTTTCTTTTTGTCTCTTTTGAGGTTGCGTTGTGTTGGGTGGATTCTTATGCGGGTTTTTTTTTGGCTGGTTTTTTGCACCGTGTGTTCCCTCGATATGTTTTGAGTGGTAATAACGATGATGATAGTAATGAACGAGCTACCGTTTCGAGAAATCAGAAATGTTATAGTAATTCTATTCATCGTATCGTTTACAGGCACTGTATCATTAATATTGATACGAAACCTAAAGGATGCTCGGTCCAGCAGCGTGTCTTCGTTCAACGCGTACAAAAAAGAGTTATAGTCGATATAACTGGTGTAGAAAATTCTTGCATTAACCATGTTAAAGATTTATTTCTCTTTGCTTCTTAGATTTTATCTCTTTATTATCTTGAGTTATTCGAGTCGACGGTAATTCTGGTATTAAATAACGGTAAAATTTTATGATGTTTGTGTCGTTAAAATATTAACCGAGACATAATTAATAACTGCCCTGTAAAAAATTGTGTAACGCATACATAAGAAGCTGAATATTTCGCGAGCGATGTCTAATCTACATCGCCGAACGCGGAATAATTCATGGATAGCTAGATGGATTAAGTATTGGATCAAATATATTTGCACCAAGAATTTTATATTTGTTAATATTATCCTTCGTGCTCGGATATTTCATTATAATTGCTTAAAATTAACCCTGCCGCTTCAAATTTTTTTCGACCCACAGAACCTCTAATTTTATTAAAAAAAGAAATTCTTAACTTCCATAAAAACGTGATCTGAACATAAAATTGAGACAACAAAATTTTCACATAACTCTGAAAATTAGGAAACCTTTTTAACGAAAGTAAAACTCGATTTGGGTCAAAGATGACCCAAAGGCCGCAACAATTAAATATTCAAATCCATACGAATTATAAATAATCCGACAAACTACACACCATCTGGTAAGCGATAGTGCTCTGCAATTCAAATCGCGATGCAGAGTTAAAAACAAACGTAACCAACGTTACTTATTTCTACAGTTATCAAACGTAACAATATCCGATACAAATTATAACACTTTGGAAACTCGAGGCTCTTCTTAAACGTTACGTAACCGAGGTGCCCTACAATAGAATGCTACCATAAAATCGTTAAAACTGTTCGTTAACTCTATTCTATCTCGAATCGAAGCGGCGTACCCCGCTATTTCCGATAAGTGTAACTTCCTCCGTTCAACTTTCCCTCCCGCCCTCGATCCTGTTTCCGCCCCGTCACGTGTTTCGTCGCAATTTCCGTTCCCATCTATCTCAGGTATTCCCAATTTTTCTCCGACTTGTCCCGTATTTCCTTCTGTCTGAAAATCCAATTTGATACGTCCAGTATCTAGAAATCCGATTTCACGCATTCGCCAGCTGAAACTAAACGTGTACGTCCCTTATTACGTGTCATTCGCAGCTCGGTCGGCGGACAAAACTGAGAGCAACCCCCTTTTCTAAGACGCTGCACGCCCTCTCGTCAACCGTGATCCATGAAACCAACGCTTCTTCTTCTCGACGAGTCGGGATCGGCGAATATTTTTTCTCCATTCGAATTTATCGTTTTCCGTTCCAGACGCGTTCCACTACCCCTAACGTCGAGCTCGTCGATCGTCGGGTTTCCTCGAATCGACTTCCACGACGACTTTTCGATTCGTCTTCGAGGAGCTGGGAACGGTGGAGCGTCGTCTTGGAAGGAAATAACCTTGGATCGAGAGGTTTTTAATAACGATTTACGAGTGGGTAAGAATTTGCATAGGTGTGGTGTGTGGTAGGTGTATTGGGATATTTCGTGTGTTATGGAAGAGAGCAGGGTGGTCGGGGACGAATCGGATCAAAGCAGGAATTCGGTCAAAAGATTTTTAAGTTTGGAAAGCTTGGTCGTCTAAGAAGCTAGGAAGCTATAATATAATTTTTTTATCTGTGTATCTTATGAGACGATTAATTTTGATTATTGCGAATACTTAAGTTACGATTGAAGGTATCGGTGTGATAAGGTAGACTGTGGTGAATCGGATCGAAGTAAGAATTTGGTCAAAAGATTTTTAAGTTTGGAAAACTTCGCTGTCTCAAAAGGTAGAAAGCTATAATATAATTTTTTTATCTGTGTATCTTATGAGACGATTAATTTTGATTATTGCGAATACTTAAGTTACGATTGAAGGTATCGGTGTGATAAGGTGGACCGTGGTGAATCGGATGGAAGTAAGAATTTGGGCAAAAGATTTTTAAGTTTGGAAAGCTTCGTCGTCTAAGAAGCTAGGAAGCTATAATATAATTTATTTATCTGTGTATCTTATGAGACGATTAATTTTGATTATTGCGAATACTTAAGTTACGATTGAAGGTATCGGTGTGATAAGGTGGATCGTGGTGAGTCGGATCGAAGTAAGAATTCGGTCAAAAGATTGTTAATAGTGCAAAGTAAGAATTCGATCAAAAGAAAGATTGTTAGGTTTAAAAAAATTTGTTGTTATCAGTGTTCGAATTAAATAGGTATTAATTATGAGCTTACGATAGGAAATTAACTTTCTATATTTCGACTATTATTTTTTCCCTGTTAAAAGAAAACGATCCGATTCGCCTCGGTTATCGTATCAGACAATCATACATAAGCAAATATTGCAATATTTAATTTAATAATTATTCTAAATTAGTGCCATTAATGGTACGTTAAATAGTAATGCAAAAGGAAGCAGACTTATAGTCTCTCCGGAGTTACTTAACCATTCAAGACTACTTCCTCCCTACGAAAGACATCTAACAAGTGAACTTCTCTTTTGAAATCGAAGACAGAAAGTTTACGCGTACAGTTGCACTAATTCAAAGCCCATCGTTACAAAATACATTCGAACACTAGAAATGGTGCCACTTTGGTCGTAGAAATTCTGGCCATTATTGTGCCTTAAATCCGGAATGTTGGTAGTAATTCTCCGGAATTTGAACGTAATATGGTAATAAAGTGATTCGGCCGATTCGTTCACCGCACCGGTCAAGTAGAGATTTTACGAGAGTCGAACGATGAATGGAGGATTAAACTGGGGCTTTAAAGTGGCCAGTATTGGCTCGTTCTTGGAATCACGAATCATAACAACGATATGGTAATTAGAACTATGGAGATTGAAGTTGAAATCGTCATAGCGTTATAATTGAAGGGGAATTCGGGAACTATTCGAATTTTTTTTATCATCTGCGATAAAATATATAGAAAATACACGATCGACCCTCTACAATGCCGCGTGATTTAAAAACTACACACTCGTGTGTCTATATTTACAAAATTTTATTTTATTTACTCATCAATGCATTAGTAAACTTTATCGGTACACCACTGTACCGATATCGTCAGTGCGTTTATAAAAACTATAATTCCAATTTTTTTTTTCCGATAAGTGAACAAAATTCTGGTTATACAGAGTTGAAAATTTTTTAATCAAACGAATGAAATGTTTTAATTCATAATTTTAAGGTTCGAAACTTCTTCCTATTTTTCTTAGCAAGGTCGATGAAAGAAATCATTTTTTAAACCATGGAATTCCATTTCCAAACCAACTTCTCCAAAGAATTTAAATAACCTCCAACATCCCTATATACTACGCTTCACGATAACTAATAATTTCCAGTGTACCGTTGCTAACTATTCTACTAGCTCAAACATTTCAGTCGCAAAAATTTTCACCCAATTTCATGCTACCCAGCTTTATCAAACATTTTTCGCCAGGAGCATAAAAAAAAAAATATGCAAAATATCCGAATCACTTGTGCTTTCACAGTGCTTTCTATAACACCAGCTAGGCGAAATAATTCTCTGCCAAGGTTTCACTCTATCTACCGCATTCTCAAAAAATATGAATCTGAATAGAAATCCGCAATCAACGATAAAATTTCGAACAGANGATTTAAAAACTACACACTCGTGTGTCTATATTTACAAAATTTTATTTTATTTACTCATCAATGCATTAGTAAACTTTATCGGTACACCACTGTACCGATATCGTCAGTGCGTTTATAAAAACTATAATTCCAATTTTTTTTTTCCGATAAGTGAACAAAATTCTGGTTATACAGAGTTGAAAATTTTTTAATCAAACGAATGAAATGTTTTAATTCATAATTTTAAGGTTCGAAACTTCTTCCTATTTTTCTTAGCAAGGTCGATGAAAGAAATCATTTTTTAAACCATGGAATTCCATTTCCAAACCAACTTCTCCAAAGAATTTAAATAACCTCCAACATCCCTATATACTACGCTTCACGATAACTAATAATTTCCAGTGTACCGTTGCTAACTATTCTACTAGCTCAAACATTTCAGTCGCAAAAATTTTCACCCAATTTCATGCTACCCAGCTTTATCAAACATTTTTCGCCAGGAGCATAAAAAAAAAATATGCAAAATATCCGAATCACTTGTGCTTTCACAGTGCTTTCTATAACATCAGCTAGGCGAAATAATTCTCTGCCAAGGTTTCACTCTATCTACCGCATTCTCAAAAAATATGAATCTGAATAGAAATCCGCAATCAACGATAAAATTTCGAACAGAGCCGACACTTCTCCCAAAAACACAAAGCCCAGCTCGCATCAATCTCTCTTCGAGCAATCGGAAAAATCTTCAATCTTCGAGGTCTTTCCTCGAATTTCAAGTTCCACCCCCAAGAAAGGGTAAACTTACAACGTCAAGAAAATAGAACGTCGAGGAACACGTTCGCGGCAGAAGAAGAAAGAGGAATCAGTCTCGCTTTGTTCGTATCGTTAATCCTGTTCATACAACCGTCCCAAACTAACCTTCTTCTTCAACTTTCTTCAACCTTCTTCAACCTTCTTCAACCTTCTTCCTGAGCTTTCCTCAACGTTTTCCATCAAGATCGGTGTCGCGCCTCCTCTTCTCCCCGTGGAAGCTCTCCACGTGGAGACTCCATGAATCCCTAGGAGTCGCAGAGCCGGCTGTCGTTTATCATATTGCTGCGATCGCTTCGAATCGCGTTTTCACGCGGCGTTGGCCAGGATTATTCAATCTGGCCGGAATGTCCGCGCCGAGGAACGGCTTTCGAGGAATTGAAAGCTTTCAGAAAGGCGAAACGAGACATCCGGCACCGGCAGATTCGCTATCGGGTATTCTCTGTCAGAATGAAATCCGAATCTGGAGGGGTGAACGCGAACGAGATTCCTCTCTTTCGCTCTTTTGTTTTCTTTCGACTCTACGGAACGAGAAGTGACGTTTTCGTGACACGTCGAGCGAGTTTTTGCGACGATGGCTTGTTTCGGTCCGTTACCTTTTGAAAACCGTTCGATGGAAGCCACGGTGATTTAGAAGCCGATTCTTCTTTGCTTTATTTCTGTTTTCTTTTCCTTTTCTTTTTTTTTCTTTTTTTTTTATCTTTATTCCTTTTATCTTCGGTACCGATTGTTCGAGGGAAATTTCGTGAGTTTGTTTTAACTTTGAATCGGAGAATTGGAGAGGATCCTAGGTTTTGAGAAGAATCGTCGCATTTGAATGAGAGTTCCTCTTTTTTTTTTTCTTTTTTTTTTTTTGTCGATGGACGGATACGTGAGATACCTTTTTCTGGCGTCGAGTGCCATTTTCGCGTCGCGTGAAACGGGTTTATAATGATAGGCTTGGTGGTTTATTTGCCTCTTGGTGGACGCTGAAAGGAGGAATGATTTATGACTTTATTCATGCATAATGGATACTTTTCTCCTTTTGCCCTTAATTTTGAACTACTCTCGCTACACTTATTAATTCTGGGGGAATAAGAACAGATAGTAGAACGCGGAGAGAAATTTTTTTCGTCGCAGAAATATTACTTTCGAATGAACCTTTTCAGGTTAGGGGTTGTTTAACCCCTTGAGAGGACGTTTAAGCACGAAGAAAACGTGTCCAAGTAAAACGGTTCTATTGTTTCATTACTTCGTCAAATATATATTTACGAAGCTGTACAGAAAACTATTTATTGAAAATAAAACTTGTATTTATATTTACGATGATAAATATCGTATCGATCATATTTTCGTCCAAAGGAATATTAAGAAGGTGAATTTTAATATCAGAACCATCAAAGTGGTCAAAATGACCTGTTCGTAATTTTTCATAAAAATCCTATAAATTTACAGCTGCACGTTTCTCTGTATTTTCCGTGATTTTCTATAACAAATATGCACGAGAAATTGTTTCTCTTGCGTCCTATATTTTTTCAAACACCAACGACTTGATTTCCTTTGATTAAAATAGGTCTACCTCAATCGTCAGTAGTATAAGACAAATTTTTACTCGATTCACTTTACTGGATTAAAAATAGAGAGAAAAAAAATTCTAACAGCTCGCAACTAAATTAAACAATCCATAGAAGCAAATAATAGCTAGACAACCTAAAATGCAGCGCAGGAAATAAAAAAATTGCCAACATTTTAAAGGACGAGAATTACGGTGTCCTGGCTAGAATCTCTGCTTCAGCACGCCAGGCCGGTTATTTTATCATTTTCCTTCGCAACGCTCCACCGAATCCGCATTTCGTGCCGGCATCTGGATAGAAATCCACGATTCCAACATAAAAATTCCGAGTTCGCGCGTCCCGGCCGAGATAATCGGATTTTTCACCGTTCCTTTCGCGTGCCCGCTGATAAGGTGACGAGAGCAAAATAAAATTAGCTATTAATCAGATTCCCCGGGAATACGTCGGACAGATTGCTCGTCCACGTTCCGTTCATGCATGGGCGGATAAAAAAAGGCGGGGAAATAAAGGGAGTGAAAAAAAAGAAAAAAAAAAAAATAGATAAATAAAGGAAGACGAGTGACCAGGCCACGTTTTACGATTTATCCTCGCAATTTCGGCGTTGCGGCAATTACGGACGGGCATTTATAAATATTAGCGGCGGAACTGCGTGTTCCTGCATGCTGGTGGCTGCGGTGACGTGTTTCAGCGGTGAAAAATCAACATTCGAGAAATACGGTCGTTTTAAACGGATATACGCCGATCCACGGACAGATTTTTGTCTGTCCCGATGAACCGTGATTCGTGACGAATCGATGTTCCCTGCTCTCCTTCATGCGTCCACGAACGTGAAATTTGTCGAATTTGATGATTTTCACCCTTTGGACTCGTGTGGGTTTCGTTGCACTAATCCTCCATATCCGGAATTTTGTTTGTTTATCAGGAAAAAAAAAAAAATAGAGTTAACAGAGTTTTTTGTTCGATTTGAAAATTTTTTGAACTAATAATTCCTGTAAATGCACTATTTTATATCGATAGGATGGTGTAGTAATGAAAGTGACTAGTACCGTGACAAATAAAATTTTTTAAATATAGCTATATTATTAAAGAAATTTTTTTTATTTAACTATATTAATCAATAAATTTTTTTTAAATATAACTATATTAATAAATAAAATAAATAGAAATATATAAATACGTACGAATATTTATATCAGCGATTCTATAATTCTAATTTAACTTTAGTCGACACCCATCAGGTGTAGTAATTTTTAACAGTTCACTTATTATCTTCAATAATTAAAAGCGATCATTTCAATCGCGCGATCAATTTTTTATCCCATCTGTTCCTCGATTTCTTTTTTTTTATTTTGTATATTAAAACAGACGAATAAAAAAAAACCACTGTTATACTCAATTATTTTTCGTTCAACGTTAAAACGCATGGAACAAATCATTTTAACGATTCACTAATATTATTTTTATTTCGCAAGATTAATATAATATTGAAAAACGTATTTCAGAAAAGATTTTATATGAAATAACAATGAGAGAATATCCGTCAGCTTCAACATTGTTGCAATTTAATCCGTGCTTTATGAACGTAATCTCCTTTCGAGATATCCCCGCGTTAAACAGTTTATTTTAAATAAAAACAAGACGCTAACACCTAAAGACACGTAACAGCGGAACGATTTTTCGAGATTATATTTCAGAACAGCTGACGTCAATATCACATTGTCATAATAATATTGCGCGGACGTCGAGCCAGGTAGTTAAGATAAAATAAAAATAATTGACCGACCGTTCGAGATACGTATATCTGTCCGGGGCAAAATGTGTGTTTGAATAAACTCTTGGGTGTGATGTATGAAGCATAGAAAGGTATGCATGTAATATAAGTGCATGATACATGAGTATGAAGAAGATTTAAAGATGCAGTAAAAAACACTGGCCAGCGTTTCAGTTTTAGCCATACTTTATTGCTGAAACCGTTGAATCAAGATAAAAAGTGGAAATAAAATGTGACGTGAGAACAGAATGATGGAATAAGAATTAGCGATGAAATTATAAAAGCAGAGTAATATAAAGATAAAAAGCTTCCTCTTTATCTTACAAATTGGCATAGTTTAAATTACCATGAATTAGGTTTTACGTATTCAATCTGTCTGTCTGGTGTTCCTTAACTTTTATCTTTCAAAATAATTGCATCAAACGATGAAACTTTCGAAACGTTTAAATGTAAAATAACCCTAACCACTAAACAGCGGATTCTTAAGAATTTATAGAGAATTTTAAGACGCGGAAATATTTTATTATTATTAATTAGAGAACAATTGATTCATTCGAATTTGTTGGATTTTTGCTAATATTAGTTAAATAGATTAGTTTAAGGCAAAAATGAGTTTCACTGTTCTTAGGAATGTCTTTGTATGGACAAAATAATAGGCTAGATGTGTCCTCTAAAAATCAAAATATAACCGTCTCCTGGCATAAGTTGGCGACAGGTTTCCCTTTTGTGTGCTCAGGTTTAGTTATAATTTATATTTTAAAAAATTAATTTTGTTTAGTTATCACTGCACTATTCAATTTGATTACTGTATTGCTTCAGTGACACCACGATCCATCTACGGTAATTATTAATTTAAAATCAAAATCATTTTGAAATCAGTGAAAAACTGAAAGTGAAAAACTGTAATCAATCGTAATTTTTTCTCCAGTAAGCAGACAAAATTCGGCCTACAGAGGGTTAACACGTTGAGCCCCACGCCGGTCTTTGTTGACCAACGCTGAAATTTTCGTTTAGGCGCCGCTAGTTTCCAAGAACTGACAATATCAATTTCAAAAAATAATACCTTATAATTCATTAATGGATTCTAATAAATCACATTAAACAAAGATACGACTTTCCTTTGCAAGCTTTTACAATTGCCTTCTTAAATTCTTAACTATTTTCCGACCAAATGTTTTTTAATTAGTATCGCACCACACAGCCAAAATCAGCGCGGCGTTTAACGTGTTAAGGAAGAGAGTTCCACTAGTAAAGAGGTGGCTTGCTAAGCCGCAAAATAAAGAGAAATAATTAATACAAACTATTCTGTTTTCCTTTAAACATAACCAATATTCCGACAGAATTTAATCCAAAAACCCCAAACTAACCGCATTATAAATTTTCCTAATAATTCGTTTCAATCGTATTCTTCAATCTCGTGTTCTCAAAATTATATTCTAATTAAAAGAAAAAAAAGCGAATCTACGATATAAAATAAAAACGAGAAGCCACCTACGGTTAAACAGTAATTTGTTTCGTATTCGTTTCGAAGTCGGTAAATTTTTACGAAGAACAAAACGCGACCGAGTGCAAAAAGGAGACCCCGGGATCGCAGAGCAGGCTTAAACATTGGCGCTTCAATTTATCGCCTACCGCTACAATTTCAAATTAGCCAATACACCTCGACAATCTTGAACAAACATCGTGCTATCTCGACCAAGAAAAATGTACGCGGCGTACACGGTTTCGCGGTTCACGGCAGACACCCTCGGTATTCAAGATTGCGCGGAAAAATTACACGCGGCTCGTTAAGATCCGAGATTAATTGCGTACGTATGCACGAGAACGCGACGGAGAATAATTTCTCTCGCGTCTATGCGGCTATGCAAATCGTGGCGCGGGTACAGTCGGGGCAAACTGCTCGAAAGTAATTCGCCAATAAGAATAACAGCTCGAATGGCGGATATCGAAAACACGCCATCGGCGAGCGTCGCGCAATTTGCATTTCTGATACTCTCGCGATACACCGCGCGATGTAGCCAGCGAAAAAAAAAGAGAAAAAAAAAGAAAAGAGATACGAGGAAAAAGAGAGAAAAAAAAAAGTGGAAGATGAGAAATTCGAAATGGTAACACCGCCGTCACTCTTCTGCCCCGGTGTAATATTTTACAATGCCTCGCCGGGGACAAGGTGTTCGAAGTCGTTGCACGTTCGCGACGGTGAAGAGAGAGAGTAAAAAACGCTTTGGTTTTAAATGAGAACGGTGTCTTCCCTCGACCATCCTGTCCCCTCTGTTCGCCTTCGTTCGTAATAGAATGAATTTTAAAAAATGATTTCCATTTATCTGTTGACGCACTGGCTACCGGCAAAATGTTTATAGAGTATGAAATATGAAAATTGATTTTTCTTTCCTGTGGGGGATAAAGAATTCGAGGTTATAAGATTTAGGGTAATAATTTTATTGGAAATTCTTGGAAAAAATGTATCGTGTTAAATTTAACTCTCTTTAAGAAGAGAGAGAGAGAGAGAGAGAGAAAAGGAAACAGGATTGTTCTTTATCGGTTTAACGATGAATTGTAAAGAGAAAAAGTCGTTGCGAAATTTGGCCGTGTTTCTTGCTGGAAACTTTTTAAGATCTCATTTTTAACGGTGCCTCGTTCCTTATTTATTCTACCCTTCAGTCCGCTGCATTATTACGCGGTCCCAATATGGCCGTTTCGGGGCATAATAAACGGATTTTTCATACTTCTCGTCCCTTCTGTTGCGTTCTTAGCAACGTACGTGTAGCCAATTTTCACGGGATGCATCGCGGCCTCGTTCGGGCAGAAATTTTTCGCGCATACATCGCCGAATATGAGGCGGTGGGAACGGGGAAGAAATGGCCGACAAGCTGAGCGCCATTTTGGAATCGCGAGCGAAATGAAATGTGTAACGACCGCTCCTCGTGCCTTTCGTCCTTAACACGTTCGTGGCTGAACCTTATTTTGTTTGTTCTAAACGAAGATGTATCTTTAATCCAAGAACCGTAAAAAGTGTAATCTTGGACGATACAATTTATGATAATGAAAGAGAGCGGCGGAAAATGAGATTGCGATACACGGATAGCGACAGCAAGCTTGTATTCATTCAATTTTTCAAATACTTTTCCTATTTTTAATCGCGTACGCTGTCAGAATCGAATTAATTATTTGCGAAAAGCTTGCATAAATATCCTCCACAACAGATGATTATTTTTATTTTCATTCGAAAGTGTTGTGCGATAAATCGTTATACAAAATTAAGTATCTAATTAATTATCTGCTAAAAAGAAAGGGAAAAAACGTGCATAAATATTCTCTGCAGCGGATAATCATTCTTATTTTCATTTAAAAGTGTTGCACTATAATTCGTTGCACAAAATTAAGCACCTAATTAATTATACGCTAAAAATGTACACACTCTCTACAGTCAACTATTTTTATTTTCATTCATAAAGATTGAATTAAAATTTATTATACCGAATATCTAAATCTATGTATCTATACATATTTATTGATACTGACAAAAACGATTTGAATCCGTGTCTCGAGAACTTTTTCGCGTCCAAAAGTGCAGCAGCAAAGAGGATAAAAAATTTCAAACTAAATTTAGCGACAGAAATAAAGGCAGAGCTTCAAGATAATATAATCGGAAGATTATGAAAGTATTTATCGAAAGAATCGCGATCGAAGAAACTTATAAAATAAATTTCACGCACAACTGGTACCCGTCAATAATTCTGAGCTCAACGACACCACATTTCCTTCGACTTTTAAAGTGTCTTAAATTCCAAACACGCTAGAAGCGGCGTTTCACGGAAAAAGCCCATCGTTTCACAGCGTAGAGGCGACAAAAATTGGAAAGGTCTACAGAGTGCTTATGCTAAAGTACCTCGGCTGGCACGCGGCCAAACAGAAAGAGATTCACAGAGATTCCGCGAAGAAATCGATTCCCGCCTTGAACGTCGTACAAAACTTCGAATCTCGCGCCTATGCGTCTTCGTTCAATCACATTTCATTCACCGTTTGTCTTTTCAATTGGAAACCATTGGAAGAACAAAGAGGTGGAAGACGTCCAGAGTCATCGAGAAATTGGGAAAAGGTTGGACGGAATGAAACGGAACCTTTCGAAACGAACGGTACGTTAATGAGTCGGATGTTTATCGAACGACAATTTCTAGTAGCCGATAAAACAAAATCATTTTCCCGGCACGTTTGACAATAATTGATATTCAACCGACGCATTCGTGAATCAACGTCATCGTTGACGCTTTGATTTGTAGTCGCTTTTAATTGAAAACATCGGAGGAACGGTGTTGAGAACGTTAACCCCTTGACGCTGTGCTTTGTATCTTGTATGGACCATGCTTTTATGTATTTCAGAACTTCAAAAATTGAAAAAAAGAAAAACAGAAAAATGGTGAAACATTTTATGTATTGTCAGATTTATATTAGCAAAACTGTAGATTGTCGTGTTCTTATTGATCGCAGAATTAATTGAAACTCTCAAGTTTATCTCTGGGTGCGATTTGTGTCTTATTATGTTCATTGTCGAGCGGTTAAAAAAAAATAGAAAATTAGTGGAGAGAAATTTTTTAACACGTTAAGCGCCACGCCGGTCCCTGCGGACCGACGCTCAAATTTTCGTTTAGACGTCGTTGGTTTCTTAAAACTGGCAGTAACGATTCCAAAAAATAATACTTTATATTTCATTAATAGGTTCTATTAAATCACATTAAATAAAGATACGGCTTTCCTTTGCAGGCATTTACAATTTTCTTCTTAAATTCTTAACTATTTTGGGACTAAATGTTTTCGAATCAGTATCGTACCACACAGCCTAACGGAAAGTCGACCAAAATCGACGTGGCGTTTAACGTGTTAACAGAAATCGAGTCACAAATATCAACTCTTCGAATTTCCCACTTTTTGCATAACTTTGCGTCAAATTTTAATTTTTGTAGCAAAACGGTTTAAACATTCGGCTAAACTAATTCCTGTATAGTAAATCAGGGACTATAATGAGTACCTAAAAATTGGTTCATATTTTTTTAAGCTTAAAACGATGAGAAATCAGGCCAAGAAATGGAAGAAGATAAAGACCTCTTATGGAGACCACATTAATGAAAAAAAATTATATTGCGAATAAAAAGTGAATAATTCTGATAATATTTAGATACCGGTTACTAATCGAAGCCACTTCATCATAATCGAAACTATTAAGATATACTTCATAAAACTGAATACCTGATCGAGCGAGAAAGAAAATAAATAAAAATAAAACGAAAAGACAACAGTCTGTGCGAAATGAAATTGCTAAATATAAAATGCAACTAATCGCTTCGAAAGAAACCGATCGAAGAATGATAAGCGAGGAATGCTACTCGGCTTCGAACGGCCAGCACAAAGAATCTACAAACCGATCTCGTGAACGATTTATCAGCCTCATGCCATACATTATCCCATTTATACAGGATGCTAGCTTGGCTCTCATTAGAATCCCTAAACGTCGATACGTACTTTGCTGTTACAGGATTCCAGATGTGCCAGTTTCCATGATTATTCAGCTCGACAACCAGTCGTTACGAGGAAGAAACGCGTGACCGGACTGATTGGTGTAAGTAACGAAACAGCGAGAGTAATGACGGGTACAGTTGTCATTATGCCTGTCAGAATTGTATATTTCTAGAAAGGCATTATGTCTGTCTTTTTTAATTTTTTTTTCTAATTTTGTAGTATCTTTTGCTCGTTAATTGCCAGCGGTTTCTAAGGTGGAGAATCATGGCGTGTAATCGGAATATTCTGACTATCATCGGTAATCATTTTTCTTTTTTTTTTTTATTGCAGTACGTTCCGATGATTAGTACACAGGATATCTTAAAAAGGGTGCAGGATCTTTTAAACGATAATTTCTGGTGTAATTTCGAAGTTAATCATACGGAGAGAACGTAGCGACCGAATACCGGCGAAAGTGTTGGCAACGCATCGCGTCTGTGGTTCGACGAACAAATTAGTATGTATCGGAATAAATGTTGATCGGTGTTGGGCGAAAATTATATCGAATTATATGGAATAATAATAAAATAAGAATAACTGTTCTTGTTATTTATAAAGCAAAAAACCGAATATAAAACTTTCCTTTGAGAGGAACAGAGAATTGTAATTATTTCGAATAAAAGAACAGGGAATAAATAAGGCTTTCGTTTCGAGTAACGAATGAATGAAAGTAATTGGAAAGTGATTGGAAAGTAATTGAAATCGAACGACGAATCGAGGAAGATTCGGCGATAATCACGGATTCGTGTATAACGAGTAATTTTATTTGTTATTCGATATAATTTCTGCTCATCGCTTATTAATGTTTGCTTCGATACGTGCCAACTTGTTTGGCTATAATTGCAGCGGATAACCGACACTCCCACTAGATCTCACCATGCTATAAATAATTCTAGTATTTTTCACTATTTACAAACAGTAAGATAAAATAATTAAATTGTAAATGTTAATCGATACATTTTCCGTTTGTCTACCAATTTTTTTTAGAATTTTTTAAATAAATTTTCCTACCTCATTCTGTATTTATTCGGACACTCGCATCGCCCGTGGAATGATTTAATATTTTAATTTAAAAAAATACACAGCGCCCCGGAAATATAATTTAACGGCAAGGAGTTGATTTTAAGAAAATTAGAAAAAAAAAGTATGACGCACCAAGAAATTCTCAATCCTCGTTTACAAAGAATCTTCCTCAATATCCAAACAACCCCTCGTTGGTACACCATATCTAAAAAAAAACCTTCAACCGCGCTTTTAATCAACCACGATGAATTAAACCATGCAAATCAAACCTCGAGCCAAGAGTAAAAGAGAAAGAGAAAAAAAAAAAAATTCCAAAGCAGGAAATAAACCATCGAACGAACCCCTCTCTCGTGCTTTCATCTCGTAAAATCAGCACGCAGGAGAAGCAACGCGCAGGATAACGCAATACGTAAACAGGGAGCGCAGCCACAGTGGTTGGGGAACATTTTTAATCGCATTAATTAAATACTCTGAGCGGTGATCGAACTCGTATTTCGGTTTTAATGCAACTACGCCGACCTAATAAAAAGAGAGAAGCGAGACTGACAGCAAACATTACCATTTACATTTCAATGAAAGTAACTTGATTCGTTGCTTTAATCTACTACTTTTGGCTACTTACCATGGTTAATTTCTTGTAACAAATTTGGAATAGAAATTTAAAAATGACAAAGTGAATTGTAAATAATCTTACAGCCTTACTCGTCTTCCTTCTATGTTACCTAATTGTTTTTATTATCAATCGGTAATTGTATTTAAAATAACAAAGTAAATTGCACTTTTGGCTATTTTACCACCTTTCCCTGCAAATATTTCTTAATTTCTTTGTTTTATTTTCTTACTACGTTGAGAGTTATATTTTGAAGATAACAAAGTTAACTGTATCTAACCTTCCACCCTGTTTGCCTACATTGCCTAATTTTGTTTAATAAATTAGCAATTATATTTCAAAAATAGTAAAATAAATTACAATCGATTGCCACCCTTATATACCTACGTCGCTTAATTTTTTTTAATAAACTGCCAATTGTATTTTAAAAATAGTAGAATAAATTACAATCAATCGCCACCCTTGTATATATACGTCGCTTATTTTTTTTTAATAAATTGTCAATTGTATTTTAAAAATAGTAAAATAAATTACAATCAATCACCACTTTTATATACCTACGTCGCTTAATTTTTTTAAATAAATTGTCCACTGCATTTTAAAAATAGCAAAATAAATTACAATCAATCACCACTCTTATATACCTATATCGCTTAATATTTTCATTAAATTTGGAGCTATATTTTACAAATAACAATGTTAATTCCAGCGTTTCTTTTTTTCCGTATAATTCTCAAGAGGAGAACGGAAACTGAAACAAACCGAATGAAACGGAAGAGAAACTGGGAGATCGTAATTCTGCAAACAATATCGCCACGTTGGCTTCTTCGTTTCATCCCCTGTTCCCTCTACGAATAACAGTTCGATACACCTTACGCGGAATTAGCATGGACGCGGTCGTACAATACCGCAAATGATCGAAGTTTGCAAACGATACTTGGGCACGAATATCTGCAAACAATGCAAAGCATACGACAACGCAGGTCAACACCTTCGGTATCGATGAAACCACGTATGTTGAGCTGGCTTCGATAAACACCAAAGGCGTTTGTTATAATGCGGTTCAACAATGCCGCAAACACTGTGCGTCCGAATGGGGTTGGCGACACGAGTGGGTCAGGACATGGGGTGTCCTGTGAATTGCGTATTGGGATTCGGTGAGATGGTGAACTTGCTTTGGAACATGAATTTTAATCGTGAGATTGGTAGACTTATTTTTTTTTTTTTCTTAAATCACATTTTCTTTTTTTAACGTAAGGGTTAGAGTTTTGTATTTAGGAAATAGCAAGCGTGAATTGAATTTTATTGGCTAAGACTTACTGCGAAATTTTTGGATTCGATTTTTCTTTTTAGAGGTAGGGGTTAGAGTTTTGTATTTTTAAAATGAGAAGTGTGAATTGAATTTTTTTAACTAGGATTTAATGTGAATTTTGTAGAGTAGGATTTATTGAGAATTTTTTGGATTTGTCTTCCTTTTTTAAAAATAGGGGTTGGAATTTTATGTTTTTGAAATGAGAAGCGTGAATTGAATTTTTTTAATTAGGATTTAATGTGAATTTTTTTGACTAGGATTTATTGAGAATTTTTTGGATTTGTCTTCCTTTTTTAAAAATAGGGGTTGGAATTTTATATTTTTGAAATGAGAAACGTGAATTGAAGTTCTTTGACTAGGATTTATTGTAAATTTCTTCGACTTGTGTTCTTTTTTTAAAGATGGGAGTTAGAGTTTTGTATTTTTGAAATGAGAAGTGTGATCTGAATTTTTTTTAGTAGAATTTATTGTGAAATTATTGGACTCGTTTTCTTTTTTAAATTAGCGTCTCTATTAAGGCAGATGTTACGGATTTATATTTTCGAATTAGAAAGAATAAATTACACTAATTTAAATTCTATGGGGTTACATTCTATTTTTACTTTCATTTCGAAGCTCAGAAGTGGAGAATCCTCATTTTTATGGAAATGTAGAAAGATACTTCGCTTAAGTAGTCACGTTCTATTAAATTTCATCGATAAATCGGTGCTAGTTACCCTCACTTTGGCAAAGCGTGTCCCAAACTCGCCAAGAAGCTCCGCTGCAAATTTCCGCGGATTACGGTACACCTTCATATTCCGTTCCATTAAAGAACGAAATCCGAACGAACTTGAATCGATACGGTACTGCGACAAAATCCAACCCTCCTCGAATTAGCCCAGATTAACGAAATTTCCAGGTTTCCCACTCTTCGATTTTTCAAATCCTCATCTAACATTTCCATACTTAGACCTTTTTCTTTTTACAGAAAATGAAATCATCGAATAAAAAAAAAATGCCAATTTTTTAGGGTCGTTTAGGGTCTTTTTGTAAACAGCTTTTCAATAATTGTAAGATACTCTGTACCGACTTAAAAAAATAAGCTTTCTAATACAATTTTAATTTCCTTGATACGATTACTATTTTAAATTATCATTTACTTTAAATTGTAACTTTTAAAATTTTTATTTCCTTTAAACCGTAATTTATCAAATTTTTAATTTCAAATTGTAACTTTTCAAATTTTCATTTCCTTTGAGTAATAACTTCCCAAACTTTTATTTCTTTCCAATTTTCTTTTTTTTTCATTTCATTTCCTTTAAATTGTAGTTTACCAAATTTTTAATTCTTTGTTTGAAATAACTGAAAAATAACTGAAAAATAACTGAAAAATAATTGAAAAATAACTGAAAAATAATTGAAAAAGGAGTTCGAAATAGCTTCCGCTTCGAAAATTCTCCCGTTTCTTCGTTCATTTTTCAAAGAGTCGCTCGAATCGAACAGAAGTCAGACTTTAATTTTTAGGGAACACCCCGTAGAACCAACCAAGATTTCACTTCAGCAACGAGCACCTACGACTCATTAATTACGTACGTGAAACCATGCGCA
>SMSQ01001066.1:0-11596 GCA_019453375.1 Ctenoplectra terminalis
CGTCCCATCGTATTGGTACGGCCGAAAATTTAAGACCTAGATTTTATGAGGAGTGTCTCTCTCTCTCTCTTTTTCTCACACACACACCAAGACATTCTCTACCTACAGTTTTAATGGGAAAATAGTTGAAAAAATATTGCTTATTATTCGCATTTTATGTGTCTATAAAACTACATATACATACAAAAATTACACAAAATTAATTTTATTTATGGTGTAGTTGTGCACAGCTCATGATACCATCTGATGCACCCAATGCATCAAATCCACTTTTTTTCTTTCAAATTGTTTGCAAATGAATTGCCACGTAGAAAGAAGACCGTATCTTAAAACATAGGAAATGTTTTCTTTGTTTTCATTTGATTTAAATTTTTTAGTATATTCCTCGGTACGAAATTAGAATCCACATAAGAGGTCAAAATTAAACACAAAGCCATTTTTTAATACAACTTTTTAATACTACCAGTTCTAATCGATATACGACAGAATGAAATCATCACTTCGGAATATGAAAATAGGAGCTATATAAAACGACAAAAATAAGTGGTACAGTGGCTTACATTAAATGTTTAAATACAACTTTAAATATTAAGAAATAATATGGTACTCTACTCGTGAAGAAATAAAACGTTATAAAAGACTCTGGGAACGACGAATTGATTTGTTTTTGCTGACGTTGCACCAGTAACTTTTTTATTTCATATAATATTTAAATTTGTATTATTCCCAACAGGTTGCAGTGTTTAACAACAAAGATCGATCAGGGGCAAAATTTGGGCACTTTTTCCTATTATAAAAACATTACATTGTATACGGCGTTTAGTGTGTCTTGCAGCAAACTTAACTGCATAGGACGCAATGCGAGGAGCGTCATGCATAATATAACATGATTGAACCATGTACGTTTCGATGTTCGATTAGTATGACGATTGACGTATGTATCGAACTGACGGTATTCGATTCGAGGCGGACATGTCTTCGTATCGTTCCATACGTCGAACAGCGGCCGGAATGGTTGTACTCGGTCTCCTGTAACTAATCAACCGGCTGTCGAGGCTAAATCAACCCCTGTCGTAATGCTTAGTAGCTCTGTGAAAAAGGGAGAGTCTCGTTGCGAAACACGTAAGATTGTTGCTAAAATGAGTCTCATATCTTCGCTTCTCTCACGTTTATGGTAATTGCGTGTTCGTTGCATATAAAATTTAACGTATTAGGTTGGTGCATATGAAATGTAGGATTTTCTTACTAAATAAAAGTAACCTCGTGTCATTTTTTCAGCTTACCAATTTACAAAATGTGATCTAATACCATGGAATGATTAATATTCATTCTTAGAGCAAGTTCTTCTGATGTTTCACAGGAATTATTTTCTATCAGTGCTTTCAATACATCGTTATCCAGTAACGCTTCGGGTCTACCGCGTAACTCATTTTGTAAAGAAATTTCTAGAACGGAATTTTGTGAATTAACACTGAACTTTTCTCTTGTTCACAATATTCTGTCTAAACGCTCCGTTTATGTTCCGAGTGATTTTTGTAGCATTATTCTTAAGTTTGTGTTCATATAAGAAAATCATACGAATATTAACGAGATTTATACTTGGAATAAATGTTTAAAAAGAGGCTAAAATACACAATTTGGGAAAAAGTATTTTGAACATAATATGACTCTGATAGTAGACAAACGAACTGCATAAAAGGTTATCTGATAAACAATCATACGATGGAAACAGGAATACAAATATTTACATGTAATCAAAATCCGACATTTCATATGCACCAACCTAATAAAAATGTTTATCTTACCCAATCCACACACTTTTTTTATATATCTTTTTTTATATATAAAAAATATACGTAAGTTTAACAGCTAATTCTGTTATTTTCAAATATTTTAATTAAAAGCAAAAATAAATAGTAACAAAAATATTTTTGGGTATATTTTGGAAATTAAGGCCGAGTGGCGGTAACATTTACAGAAAAAAGATTGTTCAGAACGATGATTTTTATAATATAATTTGTGGTCATACCTGATTCAAATAATTACCTCTTCCATTTAATGACATTATTTTTATTTAACGCATGATAAATTATAAAATCTGACTTTATTTTAGAATCTACAATTAAATTTAATATTGGGTCAATGAACGCGTTAATAATTATTAATAATTATTATGAACGCGAAATTATTCATGTAACTTGTAGTTAGAGTTTATATGTAAAAGATCGAGTAGCATAGTTTAATTTTTGCTTTCAAGTGATTGCTTAAAAATGAGATTTCGTAGCTAACTGAGCGTACACAAATCGAATATAAAAATCTTGGTACGTATTCCGGTAATGAGGCGAAAATTGAGACAGCTTTATTAAGTCGAGGGAAGTTGCCCTGATTAAGTTACAACTCGACCCCTCGTGCGGCTACCGAAGTCACCCTCGTTGCTAATTTTATTTATTACACAATTTAAAAATCGATGCCTCGATAGAAACCAATAAAGGAGCACTCGTAAGACCAAAACGGCTCTTTTTAACCTGAGAATGCACATTCTATTCGAAAAAAAATTGTTATTTGACAATAACAATTTTCGTTTAATTACTATTGTATATTATCGTTTCTATTTCATATTCCTTTGTAACGCGGTGTACAATAATTACATTAATTAAGCTTATAAAAAAACTTACGCAAGAATAAGCTCCAACTATCTCTAAAAGTTGTTTTATTAATTTCTGAATTCAATATCCAAGCCTCACTCTGTATTTACACATTCTTAAAAGACAGCAACTTTAAAATATAATATTTGTTATTAAACAAATCAAAATTTACTCTTAAGTTAAACTGTTATATCACATTTTTTTAATGTTTTTCACTCCGATTTGCTATGTTTAATATTTCTATTACAGATATAGCTGTAATAAACCTCAGCTCAAGTTTGAAAATCTTAATAAAAAAAAAATAATAATAATAATAATTATATATTTCATATCATATAACTATTAGTTATATTGGGGATCAAGAAACTGTAAAAACTGCATTTAAAGAATTTTTAAATTCTAGAACTGATCATTTTTGTAAATCTGGAATAATAAAATTAATTAATTATCCAGAAATCTGCACAGAATTATATGAAAACTGTTTTAATTAAATACGTAATGTTTTTAAAAAACTGCACTCCCTTTCGTTAGTTTTTAACTCTGTGTTTATCGAAATAAACTTTTGAGTAAGATCTTAAACGGATGGTATAATTTATTTATATTTTATTATATTTTATTATTTATATTTATTTTGTTATAATTTTTCTGTGTGATGTAAATAATTAGTAAATAATAGGTTCGTTTTTTAACCGTAACATAAATTTTTCTTTATTCTTGTGTTAAGTGTCAGATGACCTGAGTGTACGTTAAAGTTTTATTTAAGAAAACATTTTACATGCAGCAATTTAATATTTTGATACTATAGTTAACACATTACAGATGGGTGACGAAATTTCTCGTATTTTATATTTCATACCTTGAAAAGCTAAAAACAGTAAACGACGACGAAAGATTACTTTCAAAAATGATCTTGTTAACTTAAACTTTAAATTATGATCTATCTTTATACAAATTATTACACACGCAAATTAATCTTAATACAAATTATTCTTAAATGTACTTACGTAAGCATGAATTTATTCTAATTTTATTTCGTAGTAAAAGTTACAAAAATAAGGTCCCGTTGTCAATGTGTTAATAATCGAAGGTTTTGAGGAACAACACACCTTGATGTTCTTACACGTATGAATTTTATACGAATGATAAAATCATGATAGATATAAGAAATTTTTGACAAAAGTTCTGATTGCATATAACAAGTCACCAACTATGAGGGTATAGCAACAGCCCGTCGTACGCTAACTAAGTTAATTTAACCCGATTAACCGAAGACTAAGAGCTGACTTAGCTAGAGGGGTGAATACACGACGGGGGAGGTAAATACCTCTGCTGTCAGTCTCTACATTTTTAATTAATTAACGATCAATTTGCACGCGAAATGCGCCTTAAGAAGTTTAACCCATGCTCGCGAAACTTGATAACAGGAAGCGTGGAAAAATAAGGGTAATGCCAGGGTAAAAGTGCTGAAATAATGAAGACTGATACGTTTCCGGCTGATTGCAGAAATATCATTCGAATTGTACAGCGATGGATAGTATTAACGTTCACATCGTCGATTTCCAGTAATTTGTTTTCATCTTTTCGAAATCATGCATGTACAGTACCGTCAAAATTTTTGGAAACAAAGAGATTTAAATAAATAATTCAACTGCATTGTATGATATAATATACAGGTAGCCCTCCTACAACACGGCATCTTATAACACGGTTTCGCTATAACACGATTCATAAATTGCAGGAACCCTCCTACAACACGGCATCCTATAACACGGTTTCGCTCTAACACGATAAAAAAATTGCAAAAACCTTTGTACAACACTGTATTTCTATAGCCGCGGCGAGGATTGCCGTCTTAAAGATACAGTTTTGCGGAAAGTATTTCTTTTTTTCTCCGTGGCCTGAAAACAAAAGTGTTTCACGCTTGTACGTACATTTATATTTTTAATAAAAATTAAGTTATTTATGTCGAATTAAAAAAAAAATTTGTTTTTAATGAGTTTTTGGAACGTAACCCCCCTTTTGGTACTGGCTCTGAGTCTCATACAACAGGGTTTCGCACAACACGGCATTTTCTAGGAACCAATCTACCGTGTTGTAGGAGGGTTACCTGTATATGCTTTATCTATGTAGTAGTATAGAAGGGAACAGTATTAGAATTAAACCATTTGCATCACGACTTAAATTGCAGAGACTCTCAGTTATCACCGAAGCCCATACGATTGATCGTGTGTACTTCATCGTACTATCTATGATAGTTTTCGAGATACCATTTTTCTGTTGAAACTTCAAAGGGTCATTTCACCCTCTATATTTGCGATTGGGCAGCCATAAAGAATACGTGTCCTTTATTTTCACCTGCTTAATGTATCTACCAAGTTTCATTAAAATCGGAGACGGACAGTTCGATATGTTTCCTTGTTAGTCGTCGCTAATGATCCTGTTGTCGATGTGACGTTAAGAAAGAAGAAGAACTTTTATTTTTTTTTATTCATCTTCCTATGTATCGAGTAAGTATTGAAGGCGTAATTCTTGGTGACATATTATTGTAGTGAAAAGTTAGGACGGTAGGCAAGATTGGATCCTCGATTTAGTGAGCAGTTAGCAGATAGTGTGAGCCTAGATTGCAAAATTAGGCGAAAGACCAAGCGTCATCTGCTGCACGTTTTGGGAGTACAGGATCCCCTCAAGTGCTACCGACCTCGTATATCCCTCCAAGATCATAGTCCAACGCAGAGGACTTTATCGGGTGCTTGCCTCGTAATTAGCCACTTTGAATCTCAAAGGTTCCACTGAAATCTCTCAAGATTTCTATTATAATGTCGTGCTACCTCAGCTGAACATATTATATTGTTTAATGCTCTGAAAAATAATCGGAAAATGTATAAAATTTTCAATCGGTGCTGTCAACGCTCTCAAAATGACTTCTATACGAATTTATGTAAGCTTTTATTTTTGAGATTTGTGCATATCGATAAAAAAAATATTCGAAATGGGAGTACATGCACTACCGCTCAGAAATATTCAGACACTTGTTTGTTCTTAACAGAATGTAATTTATAATCTTGTTATATAATTGTTATTATTACAACTATGTACAGCACAACACTATAAAACGATAAGATTTGAATTTTGTGTATAAATTATTAAGCTAATATCAAATAAAAATAACATTGAAGTCTGTAAGTCTCAAACCTTACAAAACTGTTTTGTTACTTGAAAACTTCTTTATCTTCAAGTTATTTAATTGCTAAAGTATTGCTTAGATAAAAAGTGTTCTAAATTGGTAGAAAGACTAATTGAAACAGTGTATATCTACGAATCGTGTATTTAATTTTAATACTCCAATGCCAAGCTCTTTTTTTAATTAATAATTCCAATTTGCAATTTATGAATTCCTTAAAAAAGTAATAACTATTACTTCTAGCCACTAATTTATCATTAACTAACATATATCAGTAACATTTATCGCTACAAATTGTCCAAGTTGACAAACTAATGTTCTGATACAAGCGCTAATGTATTGAGTTGTCCGGAAAGTGTGTGAATAGGTGTGAATATGTCGGAATGATTGAAAACAAATGACACGCGTACATATTCTAAGGAGTGACACTTCAGGCATCTTTAGACAAAAGTTTGGTTAGGATACATTCATTTTCGTTAATTTTATACGCTATTAACAGTAGAACTACCGACGATTAAAATAGACTTATTTATATCAAAGAAATCGAAATGATAAGTATTTGAAAAAATACTTATATCAGGGGTAATAATCCTTTGTGCATATTTCGTTTAAAAAATTATAGAAAATCCCTAAAAATGCGCTACTGTAAATTTATAAAATTTCTATGACAAATTACGAACCAGTCATTTTCACTGGCACGGTAGTTCTAGCGTTAAATATGGAAATGTTTTTTGCCGAAGAACCTAAAAAGTTTTGGAAGGATGGGATATTCAAATTACGTGAGAGACAGAGAAAGATTATAAAACAAAATGGAACATATATAATTTAACAAATGTATGAGGAAATTTAATTGTATTTGAACTTTCCTTAAAAATCGGCACGAACTTTCCAGACAACCCAATACATAACTCTTTTCCGATATTTCAAATATTGACTTCCTGTAAAAATTTTTAAACAAATGATAATCTATAGTTCCACACAAATCAGTTTTTGACGCACTTCATAACAAAACGTTTTGTAACAATTTCTCCAGCTATATTCGACGTACCATACACAACCTTATCTTTTAATCATTTCATCAATTTACAATCAACTTTTCTCGGTTTGATGTTAATCCTTAGCGCTCCTTTG
Organism: Ctenoplectra terminalis; assembly: GCA_019453375.1. Classification (NCBI taxonomy): domain Eukaryota; kingdom Metazoa; phylum Arthropoda; class Insecta; order Hymenoptera; family Apidae; genus Ctenoplectra; species Ctenoplectra terminalis. The sequence goes on from SMSQ01001066.1 coordinate 6,958, forward strand.
GCTCCGCTACGGGGACATTCTGTTTTCAACACGATTACGCTCAATTTCCAAAGATATCGCACCATGATGATGTACAAAATAAAAAATTTATGTTTCGTTTACCAGAGGAAAAAGGATATTTACAAAATGAATAAAAACAAGTACTTTCACAAGCAATAGTAATTTTTTCCGTTCAAAATAAAATTTCTTTTCTTCGGTGATAAAGAATCGCACGGAGTGCAAAGGGTTAAAGTAGGCCAACGGTGCGGGAATTTCAGTATCATCGAAGAAGGCAAACCAAATCCCTTTCTTTATGATTCATTTAGAAAAGTGTCAGCTATGTAGGCCAGCAACCGGCAGTTCCCGGATGCATCGAAACGCAACCGCTGGTACACGAGTATGTTCGTTCACGTGCGCGCACACATATATCGCCTCTCAGCGTACGCAAGCATTCTACGTCAGGGTAATAAAACATTTCGCGTGCGAGGGTATAATTGTCGGGGTCGGCCCGTGCGCGGTTTATACGGTGCTGGTACGATGAGGGGTGGCAAGGGATGGCGAGGGGTATGTAGTCTAGGTTTAGGGGCCCCGGGAGGGTACCGCGCCCCCTTTTTCATCCTGTAGTTATTTATCGCCCTGGTTCCTACTCTCTCTCGCACTCTCGCGATTCTATACAACCTCGACTTGACCAGTGGCGAAGGTGGTATAGCTAGCTGCTGGCATCGGTGATAGAACGTGATACGTTTGTTTCTGCTGGTGGTAGTTTTGCTCCGACCTTCGTCAAGTCGTTCATGACCCTCGAATCAAGAATTGCCCGGCACATTTCGTTCTACGTTCGCTCAGTCCCCAAGCATACTTTCCACTCCCTTATCTTTTCATCTGTGGCCTTTAAATGCGAGATTTAATGCAGTTTCGCGACTCAACGAATCTTTTGGCTATCACTTTCAGCAGGAAAACGTGGCAAATAAAAACGGGACTTGTTGCTATTTCTTGCATCGGATCTCTTTGGAATATTTTTATTATTTTTAGTACGATAGATTGTTTATTGGGTAGGATAAATTGGGAGATAAATTATATTAGGTGGTCAGTGAAGAATTTGCGTGACGGAATATTTGTTACTTTAATTGTAAAATGTAGGGGTGAATGATGTTCGAAAATGACTTTTATTAGACTTATATCGTAATGTTGCTTTGCTGATAAATTCAGTACGGGAGCAAATAAATGGTTATCTAAAGATATTATTTATAGTACTTAATTTATTCGTTTTTTATTTTCTTATACTTGCATAGTTTTGTATTATTTCTTTCAATATAATATTACAATTACCTTGACAAGCGTTTTTTTAAATAAAACAAGCTTAAAATATAAAATACAATGAGTATAGATATAGCCTGAAATGTTAATCTAGAATAACGTAAATTTGTTTATAAAAACAGCTGTGCAAGTCATTCTCTATTTCGTTAATGTAAATATGCAGAACTACAAATACACTATAAATATATGTTTGTAGTAAGAAACCACTTAAGAAGATTCAATTTTTTCAAAGAATTAATATAGTTTCAAGTGAATTACAATTTAATATTAATATTACCCATCCTATTCAGTTGCTAAATCTTATGTATCCCAACGCAACAAATATCCTTGACACCGCATATTTTTATTTATATATATATATTTTTTTTTCACGCGTTTGTTACAGACTTTTCCAGATTTCTTATTCAAAACGATATTTATCAACTACACGGTTTAAAATATATTTTTGTATTTTATAAAAGAGTCAAATTTAGTTTAAGTATTCGGTGAGACCAGTAAGATCAACAGTTTTTGACTGGCCACCGAACGAGACGCGTTACGAAATACATTAAAACGACGATATCTCCTCAGAACTTGTTACATACCAAGAAAATCATAAAGAATTTTGATGCTCGCAGACAGAACGTTCCAGACACGAGACTGACGGGCTTTGCAATTGAGGGGAAACGCGTTCAGCAGTAACATTCTGTCGGGAGGGTTCGGTATTCTAGCTACGTAAGTGACACATTGACGGGAACTGACCACTGGTTGGCAGCCCTGACCGTCTCCCCAGGGTGGCTAGTTACCGCATGATTGGCCCTCCATTACCATATAACGTGCACACTAACGTGCATGCGGTCCTCCGCGATATTCCTGCGCCACCTTTAGATTTGCTTCGATTTCCTGGATTCCCAGGCAAAAAGAAGCACAAAAGATTTCAAGGATTTCTATTTCGAGACGGCGTGTCATTTCGTTTCATTACTTCACATAATCTCCATCGCCCCTTCTATAGCACATTCATTTATCTTTACTAATAACTAATATAAAATTCACTTTGTAAATGATAATAAAGTAACATTTAAAAAATGCGCTCCGATTCATGAAATTCTTAAAGCAATTTATACTCGCGTATTCCTCCTTCATCAAAGATTTCCTTACAGAGTTATCATAACAATCGTGAACTATTATACTTCTATTGGACACGATTGTACCAACAACAAAGATTTTGGGTGGAAAAAAAAAAAAAATAATGAAAACCTGTCGTTTCGTTAATGGAAGCGGGCATCAGCTCCCCCCGGACGTAGTCGTTTTTTGTAACACGCACATTTTTCGAGATTCTGGTATGAGTCGACAAGATGTACGAACGAGGTTGTACCGAGGTTTCAAAGGTTTTTGCGGCCTTATCTCCCGACCCTTGGTATAAGGCACAGACTCAACGAAGAGAACAACCCTGCCACGGTTAGATGGATAGACACGATGCGAACGTACGTAGACATGTGAGGGTGCACTCGCTTAATTACACCGGAGGCCTCGTGGGATGCTGAGAGGTTGAAGCGACCTTACCCTCCCTCCACCGTCCTTTCGGCTCTCCACCTTCGACTCTCTTCCCCCTTTCTCCAACATGATATCACTCACTCTCTATCTCGCTTTCGCGCTTCTCACGTGATGTCTGCATCCTACCCTCCAGATGTATCGCATCTCCGCGCTGAGATTTCCAAACTGGCGCGTAGGTAAGCTGGTGTTGCATCTCTCCTGGGGACTCGTGGCCGGTTGCAGTCGAATGCACTGTCTGCATCGTTGAGGCGTTCTGCAAACGAACCGCAGCTCGTAATGGCACAGGAGTAATTTCCCGTATCCGACGTCGTTGGGCGCGAAACACACTACTCGTTTCGCCCACCTAACCTCCGACATGTCCGTCTTATAGGAACACATTATACTGAAATTTCCTTTTTTACTTCCTCGTTGCGTCTGCACGTTCGTTCGTACCTTACGGAGCGGACTTGTACAGGCATATGCGATGTTAACAAGGTGATATGTCGTGAAGATTTTGAATATTCAATGAGTTTTTATGCGATAATATTTATATATTTTTTTTAACATATGGTATGTTTGAAAATATCTGTAGGATAGTATGACACTAGAACTACTAAAGTGATCGAAACGACCGATTCGTAATTTCTCGCAGAAATTTTATAAATTAGTCATAGAGTTCGTTAACCTTGCTGTCCTCCTCACTTTCACTATACATTCGTATTTCTTAAAAAGGTTTTCGTTTAATTTTAAAATGTACGTTTAATTTAAAAGCATAATATTCGTGTAAAAGTATTAGGTTGTCCCGAAAGTTTCTTTCATCTTCATGCAGTGGCTTCGTTTGGCAGTGTTTATGTAAACACGAGGGCCTAATTCGTTAAATGAGAGACGAACGAAGATAACAGAGCAAAATGGATCCTATATAAAATAATAATATATTATAATAAAATATTATGCGTTCATTATTTATTAATAAAACGAAAGAAACTTTTGGGACAACCTAATACATTTCATTTTGATAGATTTGAAAAGGACAATAGGGTTAAGGTATTTTCGGAGGTTTTCTGTTAAAAATATAGACGGAGGACTTGAAAATGTGTAATATTGTAGAAGTGAACAGGAAAATTAAATGCACTAAATTTGATCAAGTAATATTTAAAAGCATAATATTCGTGAAAAAGTACATTTCATTTTGATCATATAGACTTGTAAAGGACAATAGGGTTAATGGATTTTCAGTGGTTTTCTGTTAAAAATGTAGACGAAGGACTTGAAGAAACACATATCATTTTGATTCCTTCAGTATAAATAAGTACACTTCAATAGTTGGTAGCTCTAGCAATAATATTTGGAATCATTGATCTACATGTTTCCGATACCACGGAAACGGTTTTAAGCTTTTAGTATCGCGGGAGACAATTATTAAGAACCTTTTTCCAATCTACTCACTCTCTGTGAACTAAGAGCTTTCTATACCTAAAAATTCGTATAAAATAACACAATAAAAGATAACAGCTTGATCAAAATGAGAAAAATATTGTTCAAACAATTCTTGGAATAAAAGTAATAAACATAATTATCGGAATCTTTATTTAATTATATTCTCCGTGTGTTTATATTAACCATCCAATTACAGACATTTTTACAGAGATTTTAAATTTATAACATTTAATTTATTTATTATTTAAATTTCATTTATAAAATTTAAAATCTCTGTAAAATGTAAATTTTCTAATAAAAACTAGCAACCACAAAATTCTACCGAACACAATAATTGTTTAACCAACAAGTAAAAATATTTCTTCGAAAAGAAAAAAATGCAACTTAAAACATCGCC
>SMSQ01001068.1:3380-57880 GCA_019453375.1 Ctenoplectra terminalis
TGTAAGAGTCAGGCACTACCTGCGACGGGACGGCGCCAGTAGATGGGCCTCTCAAGTGGTGGTGTGAATGTATTTATGGTTGCGAGTGAGAATGATCCGGGTATGTTTGGAAAAGTGTGACCGTGGACGAATCTTGGGTGGTCGAAAGAATGCTAGCGAAGAGTGGCTGAGTTATGTCAAGTGTGTGTTTGAAACCGAGAAACTGGGCCGTGAGAATGAAGTCTACGTGACTGCGTGATTGGAAGGGATGAATGCGAAGATTTTGAGTGCGAGTGAAAAAAGAATATATGTGGAAAAAAGATAGAGCGATTGAGGGATGTACGTTTAAGCGAGTGAATGTTCGGGGAGCGAGAGATTGTGTGGCAAGAGAGCAGAGAGGAAAGAGAGCAGCGAGGAGAGAGAGTGTAAAGAGTATTGTTTAGTAGTGTTCAAACTTAAGTTATTATATTATTATTGTTTATTTATTTAAATAAAACCAAATAATCCCCACGCGCCACAGAGCTTGATCATTCTGTCAGTGTCTTCAGAGTGTCAGTGACTTCCGTATTCTTCCGATCTTCCGCATCTTCAGTGCCTTTCCGTTTTTCTTCCGCTTTAAATTCCGTCTCTCTTTCTCTCTCTTTTCCTCTCCCTTACACTAACAAGTTATTTTATTTGTGATTTAATAATTTGATATTTATACTACGAGTTCTATATAACTAGATTTCAACAGTTCTCACTAATGTATGGTAATAATAATTCTATTTTATAAACAAATGTTTATTTTTTATTTCTCCTTCGGAGTCATAAGCACTTCTTGTAATTCACAGTCCTTCTTCAAATCAGTTCCTTAATCAGACAAATGTGCGAATATCATGATACAAATAGTATATTCTTTAATTAATAACAGAAAAGATAGTTAGTCGTTAAAGTCAAGTAAACTATTTCATAGAAACTACTGTTAAATACTATTAAACATCGATGCACCTCTTGATTTTCTGTTTATTTTATGAAGAAGGTTCCCGCGTCCCAGCGTAGGGCCGATAGGGCGAGCCACTCTCTTCCGCTGCATGTGCGCCTTATATTATCAAAAACCGTTCCCAACTTCTTATTAAAATTAGTCTTAATAGTATTACTTTATTTTTAGTACTTGTATCACATAAAACCGGCACGTATCCGTTTGTAATAAAGTTCATTTAAAACAACATTTTACATTATCATCGGCATACCTAAATTGTTGAAAAGTCTAAATTAATACGCACTAAATTCTGAATGTTAAAATTGCAAAAATTCCCAAATCATACTTTTTTAAATATCGAATAAAATTATTGAAGAATAACAAGAATTCTAAACAGTCATACTCATCGTTAGAATTATTATAATTCTTAAATCTTGTGACTCTGTACAGGCACTACTAGAACATATAAGGCAAGTCCGGGATAGTTCGACCACCGGGAGAGACTGGCCAGTATTAATATCTCAAAATAAAACAAATAAATCAGCTTATTACTATTCTNGAATTTCAGTCAAAATAATTACCCATTAGAATGTCAAGAAGGAAATTCGATGATTCGTCGGATGAATAGTTCATGTACCACCGGTGTCGCATCCCGTCTCTTGGGACATACGTGAACGCAAAAGGTCCTTCCGAAAGGTTCATGCTGCTGATTGATCTGAAGTTTACGAGGAACGGTGGGAAGGGAGTGTGAACCGTAAATCTAAAACTTTATCTTTGGGTATTTATTAGTTTCCGAGATATTAATAAAAAGCTTTCGATACCATACATTAAAAACTGGATATTCGGTAAAGCAGCTCGCTATCTCACTGGGTAACAAGCTTTATTTTTTCACTTGTGTTTGCTGTATCGGTGTACAACTCCAAGTGATAGTTCTGTGAAAACTATCCACAGTATGAGTGAGCAGTGTGANTAAAACAACATTTTACATTATCATCGGCATACCTAAATTGTTGAAAAGTCTAAATTAATACGCACTAAATTCTGAATGTTAAAATTGCAAAAATTCCCAAATCATACTTTTTTAAATATCGAATAAAATTATTGAAGAATAACAAGAATTCTAAACAGTCATACTCATCGTTAGAATTATTATAATTCTTAAATCTTGTGACTCTGTACAGACACTACTAGAACATATAAGGCAAGTCCGGGATAGTTCGACCACCGGGAGAGACTGGCCAGTATTAATATCTCAAAATAAAACAAATAAATCAGCTTATTACTATTCTCGTACTGACAACTATCGCAAAACCGTATATATATTAAAAATCACATTTAAACTGTTGTGCATACTAGAAAGCAAAACTAAAAAAAACTATTTCGAAACCTCCGCAAACGAGGAATGTGTTAAATGTGTAAGGTAAGAACGTTGTTTCACGATGAATGCTCTAAGCATGGAAACATTTGTGATTTATGTAGAAAATTGAAAAAAAAGCAACATATCAACTAACTTTTTCTTGTATTATATTTTGTATGAGCAACATTTTTTGGTATTTTTCAAGATCAATTCTAACCCAGACATGCGGGTCCATTTGCAATGTTGGTATTTCTTGGTTAAAAAGAGAAATAAATATTTTAATATGTCGTGAAGTGTGATTTATATGTATTCTAAATTAATTATTCGCTGCTTTAATTTCCCCAAAACAAGAAAAATGTAAAAAACCAACAATGTAATAGTTTCTTTCCAAAAACTGATCGAACTATCCCGGACTTACCCTATACAAAACTCTATATTTATTAAGAAAATGCTTAAAAACTGATTCGATAACATATAGTTAAAATCACATGTGGTATATTGTTTAACATATTATGTAAATGAAAACTAAATTTACAACTTAATTAATGCACCAATTTTTTAATCAATAAAAGTCTTTAGTACGGAGAAAATCGTCTCGACTAAGAACTACCTGTTTGTTCCTTATCCGATAAAAGCAACTATAATAGTTGTTTAATATTGGATCGGTGCGTATAAAATTGCTGATCACAGATAGCGTAGAATTTCCCTTATTCATAGTAGGGACATGGTGAAAAAAATTTTGTTATTTTAAAAAAAAATAGTAAAACAATAACAGTTTTAAAAAAATTGTACCCAAGTTTAAATAGTGCACGAGGAGTTAAGAAAAAAGTTTCTATATCAATGAACCCAAAAGCTGTCATTTTGTCACGCGATGATACGAGACTCTTATTTCCAACAGATTTCCAACATTTTTTTAATTCACAAGCAATTCACAAATGAAAAAATTGAATAATATATTTGATAAATTTATTTCATTAAAGAACATCAACTATCGTCACAAAAGCATAATAGTTTAATTCTTCGTTGGAAGGTATGTATGCAAGTAGAATAGAAATTATACCGATTAAACAGAACAGTTAAAAACAAAAATTCTGTACTCAAACTTTTTCGTTCAAATCGGTAATTTCATGTGCGCGAATTAAATATTTTCAGAGATAAACAAGTATTCACGAGCCTCTGAATAACGAAAGTGTGAATATTGTAGCCACGAGGGCAGTTTCACATTGCAAAAGCGAGTATCTGGCTAAATGCGGAGGTAATTAGACTGGACGAAACTCGGCTTAATTGAAGAGCAGGCGACAGCTAACTGAAAGACATTGCAGCGGTCCATTGTACTCGATCTAGAGCTCTCTAAAGCTCTCGCGAGTACATTCTAGTTCTTCACTTCGCTAGCCTTTCACCCCCGGCCATTTGCTTTAACCTACTATCTACCCTTCGCTTTCCGTTAACAGCCGCTAACTGTAGCCCTGAAACAAACTTAGTCAAACCCTGCTAGATATATGTACCGGAGTTAAATGGTAATTAACAGCCAAAACTGGGGCTGTGCGGTGAACACCTTACTCGTCGAAGATTAACTGCGTTTACAATCTGTACATAACCTTACTGACATCCTGTCTACCTACGCGTTCTGACCTTGACTGTGCCTGGAAACCAAATTTGGAGTAACTTATTGGTTCATGAGAAAGTTTCTTTCGTTTCTTAAAACTTTCGCTTGACCTATCGTCAAATGTTTGCGAAGCTTTTTCTGTTCCATAATATGTACTACATGCAACTCTTGTGCGACATGGTTATTTTTATTTTAACTTTTCTAAACTTAATTCAAACAAAGTTACCATCGTTTAAATTTTTATTAGGAATGCAGTAATGACACTGGTTAATTTTATTTAAAAATTACTTTAAATCCGTGCGACACGAAGCCACGTGATAACAGTAACAATTACGGTAGATTTTTTAAATGCTGTGTAATAGATCTGTCTGAAATTATACGTTTTTTAAACATAAATATATTCTTCAAAATATTTGTAATATTAATACAAATTAACTTTACCGCCATGAGACTTCAAACTACTAGTTAATTGGGAAAGATCAGTTAATTCGTCAGTCGGATTGTCAATATTTTGGACAAAATAATTTATTTATCTATGAATCCTCTTCTTTTTAATATATCGTTTAATTTTTATCTTTCCATTATTTTTTAATTTTATGACTAAAGTGCTATCAGGTTAACATGTTAATTAAAAATATGGTATGATGATATAAAAAAAACATTCAAATGTACTTAAAAAAAACAAGTTTCTACTGACAAAGGAAAAAGAAGCAAAACGTTATGTGATTCAACAGAAACATACATTTTGAGAGATACAAGAAGGCTACTATTCTGATGCCACATAGCTAATGGAGTCTATTAGCTTGATAAATGTGCTTAATTTTTTTCAATTTAAATGTAACATACAGACTTATGGGTGTACGATGAATCGTATACGCTTGCAAGAAAGTTTTCTTTCCAACTCACAAAATTTGAAAAATATTGACCAACTTAAAAATGGACAACATGATCGGTATGAAAAAAAAATCTGACGATATTCAAAACGTAGAAACATTTTCTACGTTAGAATGTTCGACTAACGTTAAGATCATTAACTAATAAGATATTTGGATAATATAAATCTTTGGCAATAACTTTCCTTTACACTTCAGGCAAGTATTTATTTGGTTCTCGAGTAACCATCTAGATCTAGAATCGCATTATTCTCTGACACCCCTAAAAGCCGTAGAATACACAACCCTAGAAACTGTCTTCGCTTCGTTAAACTAGAATAGAGAGGAACAAGCGACAAATTGATGAACTAAATAATCATTACTTTAAACAATTAAATAGAAATATGCTTCGATCAACTTCGGTTTCTTATTCGATAACGATTAACAAAGAAAATTTGGTAACTCCAAAAACTATGATTTTTCTGAAACGTGGCAAGTTTGTGGAACAGCTTTAACACGTTCGCGGACGTGAATGCTATAGCATTCATTTTCATGATGATGCAGAATGACATAAATGCTATAGCATTCAAATCTTAAAGTCAATTATTTTGAATTTAATTTTATATGACCTTAAGTTTTAACTTTATTATTAATTTTAAGTTTCATTGAATATAACGATTAAAATATGATAATCTGACTACCCTTATGAAATGTGTTTAATCAAATTTCGGATATCAGAACCAATTTAAAAATANGTTTCTACTGACAAAGGAAAAAGAAGCAAAACGTTATGTGATTCAACAGAAACATACATTTTGAGAGATACAAGAAGGCTACTATTCTGATGCCACATAGCTAATGGAGTCTATTAGCTTGATAAATGTGCTTAATTTTTTTCAATTTAAATGTAACATACAGACTTATGGGTGTACGATGAATCGTATACGCTTGCAAGAAAGTTTTCTTTCCAACTCACAAAATTTGAAAAATATTGACCAACTTAAAAATGGACAACATGATCGGTATGAAAAAAAAATCTGACGATATTCAAAACGTAGAAACATTTTCTACGTTAGAATGTTCGACTAACGTTAAGATCATTAACTAATAAGATATTTGGATAATATAAATCTTTGGCAATAACTTTCCTTTACACTTCAGGCAAGTATTTATTTGGTTCTCGAGTAACCATCTAGATCTAGAATCGCATTATTCTCTGACACCCCTAAAAGCCGTAGAATACACAACCCTAGAAACTGTCTTCGCTTCGTTAAACTAGAATAGAGAGGAACAAGCGACAAATTGATGAACTAAATAATCATTACTTTAAACAATTAAATAGAAATATGCTTCGATCAACTTCGGTTTCTTATTCGATAACGATTAACAAAGAAAATTTGGTAACTCCAAAAACTATGATTTTTCTGAAACGTGGCAAGTTTGTGGAACAGCTTTAACACGTTCGCGGACGTGAATGCTATAGCATTCAAATCTTAAAGTCAATTATTTTGAATTTAATTTTATATGACCTTAAGTTTTAACTTTATTATTAATTTTAAGTTTCATTGAATATAACGATTAAAATATGATAATCTGACTACCCTTATGAAATGTGTTTAATCAAATTTCGGATATCAGAACCAATTTAAAAATAGAATCACTGTCAATTTTTACACTTCGCTGAAACTTTTACTATCCGCGAACGTGTTAACAGAAGTATCAGGCATTTTTTTCATGTTTTTTGTTTTTTTTGTTTTTATAGATTTTAAAACTACAAGGAAATCAGGTAGAGTAAATGATTTTAGTTTCTTGAAACTCAAGGTGTAGTTATTATCACTGAAATTCTTAACGAATTTCACGGTTAAACAGTTACCTATATCTTTGGAATCAGTTGCTAAGTGATACCGGATTGTCTGTAATTTCCATTAACTCTAAATTTCAGACAAGGTCAATTTACGATCAGTGTTGATGTTTATAGTAGAAACGTAATCAATCCAAGATCTTCTACTTACAACTAGTTTCATTGTTCTGAGGAAAATTGCTCCAAGCTTTTGTAAATTTATTTTGTTTTCAGTAGTGAAATATTTTTTGTAAACAATTTATGGTGAATGTAATTACTTTTATACCAGGCATATTTAAAAAAATTATCAAAATATAGCGATGATAACTGATTATTCAAACATTTCTTAATGATTGTAATTTTATGACGCTGTAGAGCGTGTGTATAACTATTATGAATCTTCATAACACGGTGTGTAAATGATCTAGATTATGTGACGCGTAAAGAAAAAGTGTTTAGACAGAGTGATAGTTTGATTGAGAATTGATTACGAATACTGAGAATGCCTGGACAAAGAACTGAGTGTGAGGCCTACGAGGAAATCGAAGTGAAGTATAAGGGTAAATGCATGAGAGAATTTTTGAACTGCTTGTGAATGTATGAAAGAGCATATAAGGGCGATGTGAGAGAACGGAGCGATTCTTCTTGGCCGAGAGCCTCGATACCATAGGCATTACTCCACGAGGAGACCGGTATTTCCATCATCAACTCCTCTATCCAATCTCTCGTTAATAACAATAAAGTTGCTCAGCATCCAAACCAGTTAATCCGGGATATAACCCTACACGACATTAATCGTAATCCATTCAAAATCAAAACTCACTTCCCACCTGTTCAGACAGGTTCAGACATCCTCCATCACCTTGTTACTCCCTCTCGCACTTTCAATCATCTACGTCTCTTTAGAATTTTCCAGGCCTCCTTCTTTCCTCCTCTTCCTTCGTCCTTCCCCCACCCATATCCTTTCTCTCATGACACAACCTCCTTACCAATAACCTCACCTGAACTCCTATCTTGCGAATTATTGTTTATATTTTCTATACTTTTCTTCTTCCACGAGAACATTTTTTTTGAAAATTTTTTGCCTCCTTAAGTCCTGTCCTACATATTTGTTACCTTATGCTGGTACCTCCATTCTCACTTGACACCGATTGGTGAGTTGGCCACGGCCAACAGGTACAACAAAAAAATTCACATTATATCTAGGAAAAAGAAAGAAAAAAAAACGAAGCGATTCTTCTTGGTACGAGCGAGTTACGAGCGAGCTACGAGTGACCATTAATTACGGAATTTCAATAAATCCTATTATTGAAACTCGAGGTTACCACTTATCATTATCCCTTACAATAGCATTTCGTAAATTAAGGTTTATCTCGAAATTTAATGGTACAATTCTATCGGAGAATGTTCCAACGAAGTTCTTCCATATTTGGAAACTATAAATATCACGTGAACGAATTAATCCTGTCGTATTTTTTAGAATGGTTCGAAATTACATTTTCCTTTCGTATGATAATACTTCTGAAAAGTAGCCTGGTAACATTTGGCTCGCGAATCAAATAATATGTTAGGTATACGTACACTCCGCTCTAAAGTCTTAGAAGAGTTAGAATATTTGCTTGAAAGCTATCCTGGTTAAAAGATATGAAAAAATTACATTTTTAATTTAATGCTTCATTCAACGAAAGTATACGCTGTTGATATATATATATATACAAATTTACTGAACGGTAAGTGAACCGCAAATTTCATATTTTATACAAAAAACAAGTTTTACTAAAAGTAGCGAGTGTCCTAAAACTTTTTAACGAGGGTGTTATATGAAGTTAGATGTATATGTATGTGTATGTATCTTCAAATTGCAACGTAAAATCATCTTCAATAAGAATTCTTTCGTAGTCCTTGTAATTTTATCTGGTATAATATTGTGCAAAGCTATTTGGCAAGAATTCGGAAATGTGACGACCACGCTCAAAATTTGTAACTATGTAATTAATATAGTAATACTGTTTACTGAATTTTCCTGCACCGTTTTAGTAACAAGTTTGTACTGTTTAGCATAAATGGTGTATAATGATACCCCTGTAACTGCAGTAGAGAATAGCTGTTAACTACTGCACGTGTGACCACCACTTAAGTGTACACACATAATACGATGTTTTGGAATTTGTAGTAGCACATTTAAATGTAAACCTTCATTTACGAAATAATATAAAATTACAATTCTTAACGCATAATCAGTTAACATCGTTGCGTTATCATAACATTTTTAAATACGTCTAGTATAAAAGTAGTTACATTTCTTGATAAACTCGAACCATTTAAAAATTAAGTAAGCTTTTATTTTACGAAACAAAGTTTTCATTCTATACCTCGATATGCATTGTGTGGAAAATTGCACGGTTACAACGTGCCTGGTGTAATAAATATACCATTTTTATTTAAAACATTCTTTTGAACAGTATCATTTCTGCAGCATATATAAACCATACAAAGAAACACTTTAGTAAACAATATAAAATCGTGTGCATGTATAAATACTATATATATGCATAGGCACTGCGGAACTGCAGCAGCCCCAATTTTTCTTTATGTATATGTATAAATATATTTATTAATTTATTTATATTTGCTTAGAGTATTTAATTTTATCATCAACAATTCTATACAATTCTCCTATTTTGTATAAAAAATAATAAAAATCCATGTTGTAACACTTAGGAGGATGTTGCTAAGCGCGCAAGCATATACGCACGTCATAGGGAGACGCGAGCTATTAACATAATGTGGCAGTGTCCGTCGCGTAGTTCCACTATTGTTTATATGCAAAATAATATTTTTTCATGTTTAATTTTTTTTTTAATATTATCTAAGCACGTATACACTGTATTTACCGTGTGTATGTATATTTCGAAAGTTGCAGCACCCCCAAAATTTCAAGCCACGAGTGATATATGTATATTGTGCTGTATATTATATGCAATTGACACACTGCAACGATACTTATTACTATATATATTTATGTATAGATACTATTACCAATAATAAAGTTTAATAAAAAAAGTTGGTAGTGTTCAAGTTCAGCAATAATAAAATAAATATATAATATTATTTCACGCGATTATGTAGGAGAGACACTCACAAATACATAACGCATCGTGCGAAGTACAATGCAAACGTTCAAAATACACGTATCAGTAAAATTATCGAATTATCATACTGTACTATCGGATAGGTTTAATACATCTATCTATATTTAGAATAAAATTTTGCAAACTTTTTTATTTGACAGAAGACCAAAATTTTTTTAAATGAGGATATTGTTTTTATTTAAATGACAAATTTTTAACAATTTCATTGCACAATTTTATATGACATAAAAAGATTAAATTTTCATCGTAACCATTTTTTTTAGCATCTGCTATAGTTTCTAAGATATATAGGAAAATAGAAAAACACAGATTAATCTTTAAGGTGTATTTTCACCCTAAAACATAAAAAAATACCAACCAAAATTCTTTCGTACTAATTGAGATCTTCTATAAATCTCTAAAGTTTAACACGTTAAACGCCACGCCGATTTTGGTTGACTTTCCGTTGGGCTGTGTGGTGCGATACTAATTCAAAAACATTTGATCGCAAAATTGTTATGAATTTAAGAATAAAATTGTAGAGGCCTGCAAAGGAAAATTGTATCTTTGTTTATGTGATTTAATAGAATCCATTAATGAATTATAAGGTATTATTTTTTAAAATTAAGACTGCCAGTTCTCAGAAACCAACGACGCCTAAACGGAAATTTCAGCGTCGGTCCGCAGGGAAAGAAAAATTAGAATTTTTGGGCCACTAAACTTATAAATCAATACTACATATTAATTAATAGAGTGACAATTCCAGAGCAACTCCATAATACCAATATTGCCGAAGCAAAAAACAAATTTTTCTAACAAAAAATTAAATTGAGATAAACTGAAACTAATTCACTTATCATTTAACAAATCAATATTACTTATGATAGGATCTAGAAAACTTATGATAGGAAAAACAAAAAATTATTTATACAGTAATATTGTTAGATGAATAGTTCCATTAGAGAAAAGAAAACAGCAGTTCTTTAATCAAGGATAGCCTCGGATTATTAAAATTAAAATATCCTGTCTGTTTAACTTCTGAGTGTAATCTTTTTCTTTTTTTGTGTTTTCCACTTTTTGTTAAATTATTTTTTGTATCATTATTACTGATTCTGATATATTTTAAACTTCGATCACTAAACCGTTCTGTGCTCCACGAACTATTGGTGATCCACGATAATTGGTAAAAGTAAGTTTCATTAGAAAAGTCCAAAATATTAGGATTTCAACACAAATGTTTTTCTTTCTTTAATTAACCCTCTATGAGATCGTGCGACTTAAAAGTTACAAACTAATGTATCTATATTTTAAAAAATTAATTTGGTTTAGTAATCACTGCACTGTTAAATTTGATTACTGTATTACTGTAGCGACACCACGATCCATCTACGGTAATTATTAGTTAAAACATTTTCAAATGAAAGTGAAAAACTGTAATCAATCGTAATTTTTTCTCCAATAAGCAGACAAAATTCGGGCTATAGAGAGTTAAATATACCAATGTAATTTTTCTATTTAAATTTAAAGTACTGATACAAATTTTAGGCACGCATTAACTTCATTTCATACGTGTAAGTACATGAATATAATTGCATCGAATATTTTCCTAAGGTGTCCTTACGTTCGGTGAATTCTATATTTATATTTGGTTCCTTTCCAAAAAGGTCTCTTATACTATAAAAGAAGGAAGCGTTGCGGTACGTTAAATCACTTTATTTCGATTGTGTTCGAGATCTTTCCGGAAACGAGTTAAAAGAGTAGCCATGGAAAAGAAGAGTGTACACGAGGATGGCCAAATTGAATTTTCTTTTTCCTCACGGTTGTGTTATTCTCCTGCAATCAATGTTATTCTGGACACGTTTCGTTTTCCGTAGGCCATTCGACGGACCCCTAAACGTCTTGCGTAACGGAAACCGCTCAGCGGAATCGACAGCGGATATCGACAGCCATGACCGCAATGCAAATTCCTCGAATCGATTCAACAAATAATTTTCGTTACTGGGTGTTCCCTAAAAAATTATGACACGAGTAAAAAGTATTTTTTGGTTTGTATCGTACTATCAACGATTTTCAAGAGCCGCTCGAATTTAAAAGCAACATTTTTTATTTTTAAACGTATGTCGTTGGTATACGGAATTTATGTGTGTTAGAGGTAGAGGATCGAAGCGAACACTTTTTTACAATAAATAAATTATGTAAAGATTGAACGGGATTGCGAGAACGTGTTGACAGAGGCAAACTGAACTTAACTACTTTTGACAAACATTTGTTGAATGCCTGGTAACAACAAAACGAGTGTCAATGTCATTCAACGAAAAGGATATTAATATCTTATATCTCTAACAATATGATATTAAATATTTGTACATACTGCAACTAGAATTTTTTTATTCGTACTTTTATTCTATAACTTATTCCATGGCTATTTGGCAGTGGAATTATACATTGATTTTTGAATGAAACATAAAGTAAGAAGACTACGCTAAATTTATTAAAATTGAAAATAGTATGAAAGAGCAGAAAAACGTGACGCAAATATTAATCTAGCTTGTATGAAAAAAAATGAAGCAAATAATCAAAACTGCGTTTACTAAAAAATGTGTACAAAATGTTGATAATTTTGCAGCATTTTATTAAAACTATGGTTACATGAAATTATCATTGAAAATATGATAACGAAAGCCAATAAATTAGTCTTTAGAAACATCGCTATAAACGTAAAACAATATTCATACACAAATCTAATAATATACGTCGAAAATTTACACATGTTTTAGTTAGAACATAAACAGCATTACCTTTTCTTATAATCTCATTACTCAAGTAGATTTTAAAAGACATTGGTGTAATTTAATTAAAGCTTAAAACTTGAAGTTACAAAGAGGATTTAGTTTCTCAAGATGTTGATATTTAAATTAATGCTTAAATAATTTCGTATAATTTATTTCTTTTTACATCTTAAAATACGTTTACTATTTATAGACATAATATTAATTTAACACTTTCAAAAAAAATATTATCATATAATATGTAAATAAGGTATCATTACTGTATCAATTTAAATAGAAAATTTAGAGATTACAAACGTAACGAAAAGAATTAAATCCAGGAATTGAAAACAGTTATGATTTCGGTTTCGGTTTTTGAAACTGTTATGAGAACCGAAATAATGTTGTAGCAGTTACAAATATAAAAGTTCTGCTCTGCGTCGGTGTTAGTTTCAGTTTTGATAAGTTTTATAACTGTTATTTTTCGACTCGATGTCGATTCCAAAATGTTTCTGGAAGCGATACTCCTATCGACTTTGCAGTTACTGAAAACTTTAGGTGTAACCTACTGTTGTGGATTACGTACAACTTTGCCAGTTAAAAATTTTTCGGTTTTACGAGTATCGAGTCCAGAACCGATTTGGAGCAAACAAAACAGTTCTATGGACCTGAAACGGAAACTGATACGAGTGAAAACCATTATGTCCATACAAATTGCAACTTCATTACAGTTCTCATAATTGTTTCAGTCAACAGTAATATGCTATGTATAACAACTTGAAGCTGTTATTTTTAAAGCCGTTTCGATCCTTTATTAACTCCAGCAAAGATCTAATTTGTTAGATGTAACGAACATAAATATACATTTCTTGTTTTTTACATTTTTTCCTCACCTTTTCTACTTTTTTCTCTGCTCATATCACTAGCATTTTTTACTGATTTTTTTATCTTTGAAACAAAATTAAACCTGCATATTTTTATATTATTTTTCTATTAACGTGATCGCGAATTTAAGTACACATTTGATTGTTCATTTTTTACGATATTACTTTAATGGTATTCCGTCAATCCTGTATTAAAAGCGTTTTAATTGTAACATGCACTTTAAAATGATCAGCAGAGGTCTAACTCAAAGAAAAAAGTAACATTACTATACAGGGTGTCCCAAAAGGTCTGTAAATCCCTTTAAAGAATGATTCCTGAGATGATTTCAAGCAACTTTTTACTTTGCGAAAATGTCAAGATCAGCTTTGTTAATGAGTTATTAACGAAAAACACTGACCAATCACAGAGCAAGTAAAGCGGCTGGCCGCCAGAGGGAGCATTGACTCTGTGTCGCGCTTATGCTTTGACAAGTAAGTCAGAATGTATCGAAGCAACTGATGACGAGTATTGAATAAAAGTTACATCAAATAAATAAATCAATTATTATTTGTGTAGAACAAATAAACTGAGTTTCAACGCTCGTCCATAGTTGCTTTGATACATTCTGACTTGTTCGTTGAGGTACCATCACGGCGCGGAGTCAACGCTCCTGCTGGCAACCAGCCGTCTTACTCGTTTTGCGATTGGTCAGTATTTTTCGTTAATAACTCGTTAACGAAGCTAAATTTGACATTTTCGATACATTCTGACCTGTTCGTTGAGGTACAATCACGGCGCGGAGTCAACACTCCTGCTGGCAACCAGCCGTCTTACTCGTTTTGCGATTGGTCAGTGTTTTTCGTTAATAACTCGTTAACGAAGCTAAATTTGACATTTTCGCAAAGGAAGAAGTTGCTTCAAATCATCTAAGGAATCATACCTTGATAGGACTTATAGACCTTTAGGACCCTATATGTTACATTTTAGCACGTAAGCAAATACATATATTATTGTATGCAGTAGAACTATATGTCAACACTTGTTTTAAAATATATTTGACTCAAATTGTAAAATAAATTTAATGAAAAAATTAATTTATTTCCATCTTTGAAGCATTATTATGACATAGTCATGTAATAAAAAAAAAAAACTATTCAATAAGCAATGTAATATACACGTATAATGTATAATTGTCATACTTCTGAAGCAAATTCGGTATGATTTATTTTTCATTCATTACCATATTTCTTTCTATTTTCATATCATACTATGCATCGTTTAAATCGTTCTACAGTTCTATTTAGCCTGTTGCAGCTGAAACACCGTTGAAACCGTCTCTCTGATTCCCAAACTTACGCCTAAACCACAAGTCTAATTTTCTGGCNTGTGTAGAACAAATAAACTGAGTTTCAACGCTCGTCCATAGTTGCTTTGATACATTCTGACTTGTTCGTTGAGGTACCATCACGGCGCGGAGTCAACGCTCCTGCTGGCAACCAGCCGTCTTACTCGTTTTGCGATTGGTCAGTGTTTTTCGTTAATAACTCGTTAACGAAGCTAAATTTGACATTTTCGCAAAGGAAGAAGTTGCTTCAAATCATCTAAGGAATCATACCTTGATAGGACTTATAGACCTTTAGGACCCTATATGTTACATTTTAGCACGTAAGCAAATACATATATTATTGTATGCAGTAGAACTATATGTCAACACTTGTTTTAAAATATATTTGACTCAAATTGTAAAATAAATTTAATGAAAAAATTAATTTATTTCCATCTTTGAAGCATTATTATGACATAGTCATGTAATAAAAAAAAAAAACTATTCAATAAGCAATGTAATATACACGTATAATGTATAATTGTCATACTTCTGAAGCAAATTCGGTATGATTTATTTTTCATTCATTACCATATTTCTTTCTATTTTCATATCATACTATGCATCGTTTAAATCGTTCTACAGTTCTATTTAGCCTGTTGCAGCTGAAACACCGTTGAAACCGTCTCTCTGATTCCCAAACTTACGCCTAAACCACAAGTCTAATTTTCTGGCCACTATTAACCAGCCAAACCGTGGAACACGTTTCGGAACGAGAAACGTGACTGAAACAGACAACTAATTAGAAATCTGGAAACCAATGTGGTAGCCCGGTCGACACACATTAACCAAATAATTGTCACTCAAAAAGATCGTACGATCGATTGATTTCATAATAAACGATGCTTCTGATGTAATATAATATTATATATTATTATATATTTTATCACTGATAGTATAGTTACTATACAGTGCAGCACTCGTAAATGCAAACAGTTCAACATCTTCAAAAATACATAATCAATTTTAACCGTTTTGATCTAAAATTTTATAGGTTCGAGAGAACTTTAAATGTGCGTTAGGGTTACTTTTCGTTCATTCCCTGTAAAGGCTGAAATAAGGGTTGAGTTAAAAATTTCAAATTTGAACCTAGGTTCTAAATGAAACAAATTACTTTCGCGATCCACGTTACCAAATAAACAATTTCTGTTTAAACAATTTTTTCTTTTAATCATTCCTTCAATAGCTATAAACATTTGAACTTCGAAATAATGTAACTTAGTTGATTTAAGATTAACATCATAAAATACAATTTATTAATTATTTGCCCGCAAACATTTATTTATTGTAAAAATAAAATTATTTGTATCACAAGGCAGTATCTTGAAAATTACTGTGGCACGTGCCTCCCTTAGTTTTCGCTTCATGCTATGCTTCATAACTGGGTCATTAACGTTACTTTTTCCTTCACATGTTACCATACAAACAGTCCTATCTATATTTTAATTAATTCTTTGATAACGCATTTCCTTTCTTTTGCAATGCAAATAAAATGATCATTATTACAACCAACAAGTAAAATCATTATCGTTTACACCGCGTTGGTTTGTGTTGGGTCAGAAACTTGGATCGTAGCGAGAGAATTTAAGACTCGAGTTACGTTATCAGAAGAGAACCTCGGAGTGCGAACTTCTAAACGCTAAGTTTACCTTATCATTCGAGCTGCTTTGTACTCGATTTTGTACTCAAATGTTACTCCATTTGTCACGAAACTGGATTTCATTAGAATTTTAGAAAACGGCAAAAAAATGGAATCGGTATACGTAGAGTTAAATTTTTAAGCACACGACGATCTATTACAATTTTCAATTGATTGTGGGATGGTCCTTAGATAGATAGGAGAGAGAGTGCTGTGCGTTACAGCATCGATAGGTTTATTTCGCGAGACTTTGAATTCAGGTTCCGATCTGAAGAGCCTTTTTCGAAAACTACTAATTCCAAGTAAATGAACTGTATATAATGTTTGAATGTCTGAATGTCCGAATGAATGTCTTTGAAACTCTTTGAGCATCACTCTTGATGCATCAGACTGTCTCTCAAGATATTTCTACGTGGTATTTTATAAACGTCGCGTGTGTTCTAGTTAGTTTTTTTTTTGTGTACGGAGATGTGAATTCTATTTTGATTTTGTGTTCTTCGAAATTTGTGTTGAAATTTGAAACTGAAATTTTGTGTTGTTCGATTTAGGTATGTCCAGTGTAAAAAGAGTGAGAAGCGTAGATGCAGCGAGAATAGGAAAATGTTTACCAAATTTGTCCTATTGTTCGGAAAATGTAATAATAATTTTTTTCCTTTTTGGCTTTACCAAAAACACGTCGTGTCTACGTGTGTAAGTCTTCCAGCAGGATGATTATAAAATAAGTTCCTTGATTCTGACGGCTAATCCACGCCTTTGAAAATGTGTTCCTTTCTTACGACTTAGCAAAGAACAATGGTACTGGAAAGTGAGGTGTGCGAAAATTTCCTGATCGAAAGAGAAG
Organism: Ctenoplectra terminalis; assembly: GCA_019453375.1. Classification (NCBI taxonomy): domain Eukaryota; kingdom Metazoa; phylum Arthropoda; class Insecta; order Hymenoptera; family Apidae; genus Ctenoplectra; species Ctenoplectra terminalis. Next base: position 20,620 of record SMSQ01001068.1, read on the forward strand.
ATGAGATGATTAACAGGAAAAAGTAACTTTGACAATCAGGAAGTGTACTTTAACCAAAACTAACGTTTTATGGTTTATGTGTTTATCGGGTGTACGCCTGGTTGGCGTGCCAACTCCGCTAATTCTCTGGTTACGACTCAGTTCTCTGGAGCAAACATATAAAAATAACCATTTTTCAAGCTTGTGGAATAAATCAAATTGTTTGAAAGTGATTTATTACTTAGTGGTTCGAAAGTGTTGATTTATGGGCAATAAATTAAATTATTTATAACTTATAATATTAAATTTGTTTTGTTAAACATTCTCTCCTTATAATAGGATCATTTCAAATAAATATTCAATTTCATTTCAAATTATCACACAAATAATACCTATGTCATTCTTTGTATGTTGATTCATTTTTGCTATCAAATACCACTGACACAGATTCATTAATCAAAATAATCCAACGGAAAGCATCAAGCAATCCAATGAAAATTATCTTAATTAAGTAATATAGTTGAAAATAAATTTTTTTTATTCAAGCTTCTTTATTTAAAATAAGAATTGCATGTGCACTAATGAAATACATCAATAATGAATTTTAGCCATTTTGAATCTATAAAATTTGAAGATTAAAATGATTAAAATTAGTTATTTAGTTTTCGAGATATCAAGCGGTTTCCAGTTAGCTGAGTTACCTTGTACAACACTGAAAATACGATACATGTAACGGTAAAACTTTTGTTCCGTGATCCTCGTGGTCGATCTTCCGATCGTTCGAGCTTTGTTGAACTAATTTCCAAATCCGAAGGACCACTTCCAATGTATTCGGAAGAGAAAAAAACTAATTTGTGTTTTCACTATTGTTTCATCGCAAAACAAAGCGAAGTTCTAAACTATCTTCGGTGTCTATTCTGTTTCTCTTCGGCGGCTATGTGGATTCTAAAACTTAAAACTATTTACAACTGCCCACGATGCCTCGGAAGAGGTGCATCGGCGGAGATGAGACACGGATTGGTCGAATGAATTTTTCGGCCTAAACGATGGAGGTGGATAACTCTATTGGATTGGCAAACTAAGAACAAAAAGCTAACTAAAACGACGCCTCCAAGTCAAAGGTCACTCTCAAGTAATGCTAGACCAGGGGTGAGCAACCTTTTTTACAACAGGCCAGCTACAAATTTTAAAATGTTGTGCGGGCCGCATGTAAGAAATTTATGATAATACAAACTTATTAACCCATTTGCATCATAAGCGCATATATGCGCGCATTTTGCCTGGCCACTATCACCAGAGCGCACATATATACGCTCATTCCACTTGGGCATTTATTACCAGAACTTATATTATACCCATNCATGTAAGAAATTTATGATAATACAAACTTATTAACCCATTTGCATCATAAGCGCATATAGGCGCGCATTTTGCCTGGCCACTATCACCAGAGCGCGCATATATGCGCTCATTCCACTTGGGCATTTATTACCAGAACTTATATTATACCCATGCGTATTTGACTCTCAATCAATGAAAAGAGGTGATCGCGAATAGTTTCAGGGTAAAATAACTTAGAAAAATAAAAAAAAATGGATGGTTATATTTCCGACAGCAGTGAAGAGGTAAGTAGATTTAGAAAACGTTTTTTTATTGTCTCGACATTCTTCAAACATTATCATGTTGTGCAAAATAATTAGATTTTATTCCTCTCATAATTATGAATCTATTATGAAATAAAAATTCTTTATTTATGTAATATTGCTTTTATTTTTAACATTTAAAAACATTTTCATTTAAATACGATCAAAAAAAATTTTGGCGATAAGAACGAATTTTTCACTTTTCTGTGTGATGCAAATGGGTTAACACGTTGAACGCCCCGTCACCCAAGCATAGATGACGGCTATGTTTCCGCGGGGGCCCCGTCATCCATAAGTGGGTGACACTTTCCTTCGTGTAATTAAAACAAGATTTTGGAGGTAGTTTAGAGTAATATTATTTGTAATACAATTATGACGAGTACACGAGATAAAATAATAATTTATAAAATATATTTTTACTAACAAATGAGAAATATACTTAAATATAAATTTGTTTTTAAAACATTGCAAAAGATTTTATTAGTTACGATGGTATTCGTGAAAACATTGTAGACACATTTGAGGTGACTCTGGACACTCATGACAACACGTTACAGTCTTTTGTACATTTTTCCTTGCTTTCTCTTTACGAGACGTATTGTATTTTTCTCTAAACATATCGCGCTGCTTAAACACGATATCACGGAATTGGGCCCCGGGAGAATCTCCATTGATTCACGCTGGGCGTTCAACGTGTTAATAGATACACTATTTAAAAAACGGCGAAAGATATATGTGGAAAAAGATTATCTATGATGTCGGCATCGTTTACAAAAATTAAATTAACACGCCTAATGTAGAATGAGACTGCGGGACACTGTAGGAATTTTTAAAAGTCAAAATGTAAAATTTTTGAAGGTCCGCACGAGAAAGTGTGGCGAGCCGCGAGTTGCTCATCCTTGCACTAGACCCTTGAGTGTCGCAGCAGATAATAATTTTGGGAATCGCTCCGGTGCTAGTAAAAACATGCTAAACTGGAGAATCAAATAAACTAGAAGGCAAAATGTCTGGCAAGCAGGTGAGGACAAAAGCCACGAAAAAATCCAAGTATTAAAAAGCTAAAGTGCTCGACGATTTCCCAAATTTGTGACCGCTGCGGATATAAACCGAATTGCCAGACGTGGATCTGCCACGCAACTTTATTATGAAAATGATTTCAACTGTGAATTTTAATCCGTATCGAGTAGATTATGAAAGAGCTTTCAATATAATGAATTGCTTGTTGGATGGAATAAATTGCAAATGATCCTTTTCCTTGAAGAGAATCGACGAATTCAAAATGATTTTAAGTTTGAGAAGTTACTACCTGCTTTTTACGAATAGAATCTTATCCAACATGCAAATCTTGGTTCAACACTTTCATATCATAAAAATTATATTATATAGAAGAATTGAAAAAATGTGTGCTTTCCTGGTGCATCGTTGTACTTGAAATGAATTATTATTATAAATTTGTGACATTATATATTGATATCTTCAAATATAAATTTCCACGTTTAGAATCAGCACATTCTTGCTTAAATTTTATCAATTTAATATTAATTAATCTCCCAAACACTACACGATATTTTAAAGACGTCCGTTTTACGTCCATTTTAGATTTGAACATCTTACGATTTAATCTGCATGCTTTAAAAACCTCTGATACAAGATATTTAAAGATGTTGCAGATTTTGTCTTAAAAATATCTGGTACAGGACAATCGAACGATAGTTTAAATTACATCTTAGATGCTTTATGTATAATTACTTTTATAGTAGGTCTAATTACTACTAGTTATAATAACAATTATAATATAATTATTATAAATATTATAATAGCATTATTTTTTTTTCGTGAAACAAAACAGGTAAGTAAAATTTCAATTATATGGTTTCTTTTCAGCAATCTTTTTCAGCTTATAAAAATTTTAATAAATAGTTCGAAAAGTTTCGCGTTGACAATGTTCAATCTAGAAAACAATTTTCAATGATACGATTAATATCTTTATTTTATTCCTTTCAATCTCGAAATAGAAATGTTATTCGTTGGAAAAAAAACAATTTGTTTTTAAAAATCATATAGTCGTGGTATAAACTTGACGCAAGTAACATCTCCAGAAAGGTACTAGATTCCTGTAAGTTACTTACTTTTACTTCAATTTCGAGTTGCAGAGTAAACAAAGTATGTACTTAACCTCAAAAACATTATATAATCCAAAGATTTAGACATCCTAGCAGTGACTTTTATTCTGGTTTAAATGTCATTGAAAATAATTCAAACTATTTAAATTCATCGTATATAAGCAAAAGTGTAATATCGCTCGAAAAATTTCCCATTTTAGAAAATATACAATATATAATATATAATCTCAAATTTTTACTAATGACCCAATAAAAGAATTTGCACTGAACGTCTGTTTGCGATTACAATGCGGCACAAATAAGACGCCTTAACCCTCTATGGGACAGTGTGACTTAAAAATTAGAAACTGATGTATCTATATTTTAAAAAATTAATTTTCTTTAGTTATCACTGCACTATTAATTTTGATTACTGTATTACTGTAGCGACACCACGATCCATCTACAATAATTATTAGTTAAAAAATTTACAAATCAAAGTGAAAAACTGTAATCAATCGTAATTTTTTCTCCAATAAGCAGACAAAATTCGGGCTACAGAGGGTTAAAGCATCTTAGTTTGTAACATGTAAGACAATCGTGTATCTTATGTTCGAAAGATGTATTTAAGATATTTGTGGGGCATTATCAGACGTTTCAGTATTGTCTAGATTACCACTTCTTAGAATCGATACGAGCAGGAAAGTAAATAATAAGAGTATTTCATATCCATATAACGAAGGGACATTTCACCATCGCGTTCAATGATAATTAGTGAATTTTCTGTTTATTTTAATTTAACGTTAGTATCATGTTAAGCAATAAAGTTGCTATAAAATAAATATAGTCGATGAATATAATTAAATTACAATAAGTTGATGAATTTCTTAGATAAAGGTAAGAACACACAGTTAAAGAAAAATTTTATATAATTCGACGACTTCAATTTTGCTTACACTTGTTATAGTTTAATTTCAAATGCTGCCTTGCTTTCCTTTAATTAAAATTTGAGACTAAGGCGCGGATTACTTTTAGAAAAATTAAACATTTAATGAAATGAATACGAATGAAATTATTGTATAATTTTTGTTTTGTTTTGTAAAGTTTACGTTATTTTATTAAATACCTACACATAGTATTCGAATTCTTCTCACTTCAATATCCACGGTTAATAAAGAACATGTAGGATAACTATTTATTTATTTGGAGTAATATTCTGAAAATATTAACACTTTGTGTTATGAATATTCTATAAAAAAGAAAAATATTTGTCAAATTTACAATTTCATTTTATAAATTAATATTTAAATTACTCCTGAAAAATGTTAATTATCTATACAATCGATAGCTTTCGATATTTCATTGTCTACGAAAAAAAATTGTATGAAAATTTTATGGTAAAAAATTCCGATCACGCGTTGTCGGTCCTTTCGGAATTCCGGAGAGCTTCCGTTACCTTCGTTCGAAACATCAACGATAATATTGATAAATCTCGGCGCTAAGTGATTAAAAATTCATGAGTAGGGCTTTTTCAATTTAGCAAACAAGAAAAAGATATTTCTTTAACAAATAAAAAAATTTAACTTCTCTTAGATTCGTTTAACTTTTTAAAAATTTGTATGCAATTACTTATCAGAACTAGGACTTTAATAGCTTGAAACATTCAAGCGTCACAATAATAGTAGCAATTACTTGTTCTTGGTACAAAAAAAAATCTTTACCTTAGGTGCACAAAATTGTTGCGACCATCTTCTTTGTTCTTACTTTTAGTAAACAACTTCTTACTTGCTTTATATAAACATGCCTAAAATTCACGCAACATATACGAAACGTGATTAAAAAAATTAACTAAATTTTTATCGATGATAATATATCATAACTACATTATTAAACAATTAAAAAAAATAAAAAAAGAACGGAACAAATTATAATTCTTCTAACGGAATCATCAAAGGCTATTAAAAGATAAGCTTCCCTGGTGTTCGACTCATTGCCGCCTTTTTTTAATAATCTTTTTATTCCTCCACAATTGTGACAAGGTTGAGATATGTACACTCAATTCTGTTTTTGCACAATGGATACGTCCCCAAACAACATGTGTAAAAAAAAAAGTTAATAAAAGATATCGTATTTACAATCGTATTTGCACCTAGATAATCTGAATATCGCCGAGGTATTCCTATTAAACCTAAAAAATGTTGAGGGAAAAAAATTATGTTAACACCTAAAAATATGATTATAAATTGAATTTTTAATCAATTATTATTTAATATTAATTCAAATATTAAAGGATATCAATGAATAAATCTTGTAATAATAGCAAATACAATTATATTAATATTTTATTTAAAATATTTAGATTCAATAATAATTTTTTTTTTATTTATATATTTTGAATTATTTTAATTATTACTTTAATTTTATAGAAAAAAGCAAGAAAAATAATATAATAAACGATATGAAAATTCATGTTAGAATCTTAGATACTATCTTTTGCAGTTCTTATTTTATAAAAATTGCACATATACATAAGAATGTTCATCGAAACGACTGTTTGTATCATATTCGATCAAAACGAACCGTGTAAAATGAGAATAAAATTTTCTTTTTAGAAGGTGTTAAATCAAAATCGTATGAAAAAAGTTATGAAAGGAAACTGAAAAACTAGGCAGAATATAAAAATACCGAAAAAAGAAGAAGCTAAGTTGTTGCAAGAAGAAAGCCAAGAATGATATAATTGACGCAGATACTCTTCCAAATTTGAAAGCACCCATTTTCTAAACTTATCAAAAAAATAAGAGTGCATCTATCATAAAAAAAAGTATTAACACTGTATTTGATCTAACTTCTACAAAAGATAACCTCGAATGGCAAGAACTTGTAGTTTCTACTTTAGTATCACTCTGTATATCCTACATCGCAGTACATTTACAGTTATCGCGTTCTTATCGTTTAAATAATACTGACGTCACTAGACTGAACGCGAGTTGATCAGAGTACATTCATCCCTCGCGAAGAAATCTGTCGGATAAAAATAAGATAAAAATTCCTCATTCGCAATGATCCACGAAAGAATTGTATCGAAGTGATTCAAATTCACGCAAATTAATAAATAATGAGAGCTTTTGTATAAACAAGGATAAAAGCAAGTTGTTTCAACGATTATTTAAGAGATGGTGGCACTCGTGTAATATAATAAAGTCTTTCATTTTTGGAGCAATAAGTAAAAATCACCCGTGTACTGCGCGTTATGTTTTTTCTCCTTACAAAGCCTGCTATATTTATAGTAACTGTAGCTTATAATCATTGTATCAAAACGAAAAAAATTAATAACTCTGACAAAGATGAAATTTTCTGGACAGAATACCAAGGAATGAAAAGGTAAGAGTACAGATATTGCAATCTAATTATTCTCTCTTGCAATTGTTTCTTAAACAGCGGAAAAAATTAGAGCGTGAAATTAATTCTGACATAGTTGACATTGCTACGAAAAATGATGCGAAAATACGTGACTGCAAAATTTTATCCAAAAAATAATTAATGCACGTTTTACACGAGTGTCCTCTCTTAAATCAATTAATGGAGAACGAGCGAACTTGTTCGAAACAACGATTGCGCCAATATTTTGGAGTGTTCGGAATTGAGTGAATGAGTATCGTGAGCCGAATTGGCGTGTAGCCTCGCTGCAGTCGCATCGTAACGAAACCACGATGCAAGATTTATCGTCGGCCATTCATTTCTGCCGACTGTACTGGCTTCGGTAATGTCCGGCAAGAACGTTTCCGGAATGAAATGAGAAATTTCCGCCGGCTCAACGGAAGATAAGTATCGATTAGTATCCACGCTACTGGTTAGAACGTGGTTCATTCATGTAACGTATAACTCTGAAGGAAAAACAATAAACAGTAATGGAAAAGAAGAAAAAAAATTACGAGGAGCCTTTCAATTGGAACAGCTAGGGAGAAAGAGTGACAAATGGTCGGTTTTAAAATTTATTCAAAGGAATTTATGATTCTGTGTAACGATGAAAAATGTTGATGACAGGTATCCACGACATGGGACTATTTTCGAGCGTTTATTTCGGGGCGTGATCGCTTATTTGTTTAAATTTTGTATCCAATGTGACGCTCGAGGTGGACGAAATTTATACGAATCGTCGGAATTGCGACGGATATTCGTCGACAGTTTACAGAGTGAAAAGGAAACATTTTGAAAAATTATCATTTGAAACGTGCAATTGGTTTCAAACCCCGCTTTCTCCGTTAAATTATACTCTTCTCTATCTACTGTTACACTTTTCCGATAAATTTAACTGTTGCCGGAAAAATCTTTGCTCGTTCGTTCGTTGAAGCGATCGTTTCGATTCAAATTACACGTCTGCTTGCAAGATATTACGATCAATCTTATAAATATGATTCATAATATTCACTTGTCGATTGTTTATCGAAGGTTCGACAACAATTCATAACGCGCCACATCCTTATAATTTCAACGCAAAATATGATTATTTGCGCGTATAAATCAAATATACCGAGTGACTGGGTGAAATTACATAGAATAGACTGTATTATTCACGCGACTCGATCAAAAAAAGATATAAATTGAACGGTTGAATGGTTTTAAATCCCATAAATCCCAATTGCGCTGTTATAGATTAAGCTACGTGTAAGTTACTGTAAAAACATATAGGAAATAAAATATAGATACATGTAACGCAAAATGTATTGAAAGATATGAATATTTTAAAAGAAATAATACAAATGTAAAAGCGAACTACATCTTTTTCTTTTAGAGAATAAAGAGAGCTATACATTAAAAAATGTATTAAAGCGCGCAAAAATTAATTTTGAAACGGTGCAAATGCATTTTATACCACTAAATAAACAATAATAAAAAAAGATTAGAAACTATTTCATTTTACTTCGCATGTTTTTTCATATCTAAACAGTTTAAGTGTGGGTTTCACACAGAGATAGACAAAAACAGAAATAAAATGTTTTTCTATACAATACCCATAAATCTTGTTATCTCAATTTATAATTTCTTTTACTATGTCGTTAGTCAACACATCCGAAATTTTGTTACGCTCTTCTATCATTTAGAAATCAAAGAATGCTATATCATACGATTGCGGTAATCTTCTCAGATATATAATTTATTTACATTAAATAAATTAAAAGTACTGACCCGAAATTTTTTCTGCTTGCTTTATTTTAATAAAAATCTCTTGAAAATTTTGAAAAAAACTATTGCTGGTTTATTACTAAGAATAGTAAATATACTATATCGCTTGAGCGCAAAAATGAGTTCCAGTGTTCTAAGAAATCTTTGTATAAGCAAAGATAATAGGACTGTTCCGGAGAAAGTCGGAAAGTCTAGACACTTGAAAATATAACTGTTTTTTTAGGTATAAGTGGACGCCAGTTTTTCTTTAGGATGTCCAGGTCAGTTCGCAGTAAGATTTTTTCGGGACCTTCTGAGCCGTGAAATGAAGAATTAAAAAATACAAACCATACTGTTTTATTTATAACAGCCCATATTTCAATAATTATACTACACCTATAATTTAAAAGTAGCAAAATATATATTACAACTTTCATGTGTAAATTTTTTACCTTTCAAATACATACATACGAAATAAGCGAAAGGAATATGGAAAGAATTTTTACATGTTGCATATTCCGTATATTTACTTGATTTGTTTTAAATTTATTTAAAAAAATTGATTGTTTCTACAATGATTAAAGTTTGTTTAGAAAGATAAAAGAATTTATATATTTTAAAGTATTAAATTACAACATGAATTAGATTAAAAGCCCTACCAGAATTAGAAAAATTAGTATTTTAGTTTCAAAATACTTTCTAGTTTCGAAAATGATAATAAGAATGATCAGACATTTTTCTAAACTTAATTAGTCAAACAACATTATATATTATCTTAATACAAACGTTTATAACTGTATATATCAACAGTAAAGCTAATTGTTTCCATCGACACGTACAAAAAAAATTAAACATTGTTTGCATTACTACCGTATCATTTGAAATAAAAGGTTTCTAATCATAAATTGCATATTAATATAACCTACGTAACACATCATAACGTAATGGTGAAATGATTTACAAAAAACTGCACAACGACAAAATAAATCTGTTGCGATAATTGAAAAGTTAATTGTTTTAAAAATCAAACAACTGGTGCGCACAGTTATAAATTAAAATACACATTGTATCGTATCGTTAACCAGTTAAGTGTGTTTGACGACTATATCCGTGCTGGAGATGTGGCAGAATTTTGTGACATGACGGCTATATCCGTGATGCGTTAAACTTTGTTACAACTTGATATTTAAATTGTAATTTTGGAGAAAACAAAATTATATTCCTAAATTTTAATATTTTTAAAATGTTTACAGGTCAAGACGAATTAAAACAAACAAATAAAAATTATAAATAATCTGAGTTGGATTCATAGCTTCCTGAGAGCTAACTATACCCGTCATCGCTTCATTATCGCGACATACACTGGTGTGCGCTTTGCAAAGAGATCGCCACGGTTAACTGGTTAAGTGATGACATGAAATAAATTAACTATTCGAGGAAAAAAAAAAGTCAGAGTGTATAATTCAGATTTGTTCAATAAGAAAACGTATGGTTGTTTTTTTATGTAGCGTACATAAAAAAACAGTCTTGATGACAATACACATACCTTGAATTCCTTTTGTGTTACACAAAGCTGTTAAAATAAAATTCATGTGCTCATTGAAAACGCAAATTATCAAACATAGTCGAACACAGGGTGTCCTTAACACGTCGATGCGTCGAACTAACGAAATCGATACACGTATCGAGCGGCCTTTGACAACGCGGCGATGCCTTTAAATCTTCCTGCTCGATCGCTTATCGATGTTGTAACCTTCTTTTGACTGTTACCGTTTTGTTTTTAAAATCTTTGCCAACATTTCCACTGTGCTCATCACCGGAAACGGAAACCTCTATCCTGAATGCTTTCGAAATTACAATAGTTATTAGAAATATTTTATGCTACGTAGTATGAACGGATACACATATTATATAAATGTTCGTGATATATATACATACAATGGGTGATCATTATTAGGAATATTTTGTACTATGTACTATGAACGGATACACATATGTATAAATGTTGGAAACGGAGACCTCTGTCCTGAATGCTTTCGGAACTACAATAGTTATTAGAAACATTTTATGCTATGTAGTATGAACGGATACACATATTATATAAATGTTTATGATATATATACATACAATGGGTGATCAAATTATTATGACCACTTCGAAATACCTACTTATTCAAATTTTGTGCAAGAATGGAATTGAAAGTACACTTGAAATAACAGCTTTTTCAGTACCAAAATTATTCTTAGGTTTTTAATCATGGATAATAATAATTTTAAATTTGCTACAAGTTATTTCAAAAATTGTTAAGATATATATCATCGTTCGTCGAATTAAATTCAAAGCTAGTAAATGTATATGAAAAATATAATAAGTACACACACACTACTACTTAATAATGTTAAAACAAGTAACAATCAAGGAAAACACGAGTGAACAAAGATAATCTGATAAATGACTAGCATCAAGTCACACTATTGCAAATGAACAATGCCATCGTAAAATGCTAGCCTATTACCAATATATCTCTCACTGTACATTAACCAAGTAAAATAGTATCGTCAACGAATCAAAATGTAATCAAACTATCTGTCTATGTATCAAGAACAAAAAAGCGTACCTACATACTCTTATTATTCAAGACATAATATTACCAAAAATGTAAAATATGTAACTCCTTCGTCTGATCGTAATAATTTGTTCACCCAGTGTATTTGCTACTTTTATAATGTACCATTTCGTAAAACATGATTCCAACGTTATCACACTTTTAAAAAATACTAAATCTATTATTTATTCTTAATTTCATGTTCATACGATATAATTTATCTTTAATTTTAGGTTTTACATAAATGAGAAAAATATTTCATTATTTTTAATTTAATGTTTCGTATAAACTATGTAATACGGTATCATTTGAATAATTTAATCACCCATTGTATATATATAAATAACGGTTTGTCCTCGCCTCCCTCTTTCTCTTTAAGTTTCATGTTAATCAGCAATTTGAGCGTTTTGAAAATTTATCCCAACTTTTTTAAAAAATATATAATTAAATGCATTCGAAGATGTTTAAAATATCTTTAAAATGTAAATGTTTTTACATGTAACATCAAAATTATAGAGAGCGGAGAAAATAAGATAAATATGTTTTCCCGGCAATTAATAGAAAATCATTTGTTTCTATTTTATAGATCGCACCATATAAAAATCAGCACAGAATTATCACATAGAAAAAATAAGAAAATTATTCTTTCAATTTTGAAGCAATTTATAATGTATCAAAATGATTAATCACTGGAACCTGTATTTACATAAAGGATTCAAACAAAACGTTGGTGACGTTTCTTGTACATCAGTATTATATCCGCTTTTTCTTTTGATTCGACGAGAACAATAGAAAAGAAGGACGTACATTCTTGCATTGACAAGTTGAGCATGAAAAGATAAAAAGCAGTAACTCGTGACCAAACGGAATGAGAGATGAATAACATTTACCTGAACCTAGGTTGACATTAGAAATCCTTTTTATCGCAGAGATTTTTTTTATTGAAGTGAATTGTAAATTGTGCTCGACATCCGTGAATTTTATCGGTGAATATCATAAGAGGAAATTGAACAGAAATTGACGCGTTATTTCACTTGACGGATGAATAGGTATTTCTCGAGCGCTAAATAATAATCATTTTTTCTGATTCCCTAAAACCAATAAACAGAAACAGAATTGCTTTGTTGAATTACGAACACAAGGTCCATTTTTTTCTCAACTGATCCTTATCGAAGATTAAAAACAGAAAAACAAACAGATAATTTTAACTTAGGAAAATTTTTATTCGACAAATTATTTTTGTACAGGTATTTAAAAGAGCAATTAACTATACCGATATCATACATAATTCAGAAATAAAAATAAAAAAAAAAAAATTAAAAATTCAATGCATAAATTGCAGTAGTAACAAATTGTTTGCTATAATTCCGTATTATTTAATGAATCTTGTTACAACTGTAAAGCACTATAACCTTTTACTAAAATGAAATTTGCTGACTCTTAGAATTTAACAAGAGCCTGAACAATGACCGTAATTCGAAAAGTCCGTGAGAAGGGGGACTAAGCCAGACATAAGAGATGCCGGAAAAGATAAAGGAGACTGGAAGGACAGGACTTGTCCCGGGAGGAAATCCTCGCAGACGAGGGTGCGTCGACCACGGCCTTGGCCACAGCCACACCCTGTCATTCAATACGCATAAACGCGTTTAGTAGACGAGTGTAATTTTTCTAATTTGTTCGTCACGGCAATTTACTTTCTATTCTTTCGTTCTTTCTACGCTTTTAACTCGTTCCAATGGCGCAGAAAATCATCAGCAATTGTCTTTCTTTTTTTAAATTAAGAACAGTGTATAATTATTGATATGTATTGGCTCGTATCACGAGAAATGATTAGTAAACTCTATTTAAAGAAGTTATTTCAGTGTTACGCACTCCAGTTCTCGCTGCTTCCTGAGATGTTTTTCGTAATTGTTTAACTATATTATGTAAGCATACAACGTAGTGTTTTAGAAAGAATTCAGAATGCTTCTCTTAAATGAATTTAAACTAGGCTACGGTACGGTTGAAGAATGCCAAAATATTAATTCAGCTTTTGAAGGAGATTCTGTTACCGAGAAGACTGTTTAATTGTGGTTTTCAAAATTTAAGTATGTAGATAAAAGTCTCGGAAATGAGTCTAGTGACTATGAGTCTGGATTTAAATCTATTTTAAATGTAATTAACTGAAAGATAAACAGCAATTCGAAACCTAATAAACTTTGGAGTATTTTATAATGACAGTCTCCCAACACTTGACTACAATACAGAAGGTGAAAAAATTGGTATATGCCACACCAAGTGACAGAGGATCAAAGATTAAAATTTGATTATTTTAAGGTGTGTTCCCCTCGTACAATTCGTTACAATAGTAATCCACTCTTGAAAATAAATATAGCTTGTAACAAAAAAAAGCGAATAACTTACAACAATCGAAAACGATCCCTCGATATGCTAAAACTATTGTTGTAACTGAAAAAGGTTCTGGTGACTTTAATGGTTTGTGAAGGACGAACAGTGATTCCTCGAACCACGCGGGAGTTAGGGACACCGAGTGACCCCGTACTGTGAAATCCATGTAGTTGTTGAACCGCTCCCTACAAAAACTGAAGTATAGAGTGCCTCAAAATTATATATCACGACCACCATAGCGTGATTCTACATCCTCGGTTTGGTGGATATTGATCCAAGAAACTTGTTGCAAAATTAACCTTAACCTAGAAAACGCAAGGTCAAGGATGGAATTTTTTGTGTTGCATAATGTTCTAACCATTAAGTGGACTAACTTTGCAAAAGGAACCACGAGTCGCAAATGATCCATTCTCCCGGAAAATAATGTGAAAATTCAAATAATTTTTACAGCTACTTTTATTTTGTAAGGAAGGAACATTTATTTTGTAAGAAAGGCTAACGGTCAAGGCGAGAAGAAATTAGAAACATGCTATCGGTAAATAATGTATTTTATTCGACGTGCTCTGGTCGACGTACCTGCTCAGACTGTTGTTAACCCTGGGCTTTTCCTAGGAGGTGTTCTAGGAAAAGAAAAGGGGAGTGCCGTTCTAAGTGGACGCACTTGGCCGATTCTCTACGCACGGCCCTCACAAAATATACAACTCTTCTCTATTGCTTACAATTTCATATTCAAATACGGAGTAAACAGCCGTTTCGTGCTCCTAACAGCTTTTTGCCACATCGAGTTCCATGTTTTCATATTTTGGCGAAGTTTGATACTAATGTTGGGTACTGAACGTAGGCGATTGAAAGTTTGATCAATCTTTTAATTGCTTCAATGGATTTGAACTGTTGAACCAAGCGATAAAACAATATTCTTTACTGTTCCGCGAAAGAAAAAGTCCAATGGTGTCAAATCTGGCGAACGAAGAGACCACAAGTATGGTGCGACTCTACATCGTGTCCATCGCGATTCGAATGCTTCATCTAAAAACTGGCGAGTTGATCGATCGTGGTGAGAGGGAGCACCATCGTAGATGACGAAAATTGACCAGCGTTGCCTGTCGTATAATTTTCTGTAGTTCGCTTGGGAAACGAGAACGCAGAAATTTCAGATATATAGCACTTGTTAGTCGAACAGGCAAATAAATAAGACCGATAATATGGTTCCCAATCATTCCTGTCCAAATATTGACGGTAAACCGTCCTTGATTAAATCTTTCTATCATTGCACAGGGGTTTTTATAGGCACAAATCCTTTGGCGATTCAAAATGTTAGTGTTTGAAAAACTGTGTCCGTCCGAAAATAATAAACGATCACAAAATTGTAGATTGCGTTATTACTAGGATGGTCAGAAAGTTTGTGCGGGTTTTAACCGTTTTGTGTACATGTACGCATTTCTGCGTGGCAAAGGTCATGTAGCCCCGCGGCTCTGACCTGCCGAAATTTCGCGTCTTAAGAATCGGTGCGTAGTAGCATTCCATGGCCACGGCTGCGACATCAGAAGCAATTGTTGCTCGTATGTGATCGGTAACTCCGTCGTGGATCGTCGATCGTGCACGTATATCTGTATGCGTGCGTGCGTGCGTGCGTGTGCGCGCATATGTGTCCATGTGTGTATGCGTCGTTGCCACCTATAAAATGGGAACGCGAGAACAGATAATCGCTTCTTGGGCTCGGCCACCTTACATACGTAAAAAGAGATTTTTTTATTATAAAAGGAAACATTTTTGTTCAATAATGCATTGTCCATGACATAAGTCACCTTTTGTTTTTAACTCTTTGGGGCACGCTGGGATTAAAAGTGTCCCACCTTTTTGATGCACCGACATTTTTAGTCCCACCTTGATTTAGAGAAAAGGATGTGCTTTAATAAGTTCACACGGGTTCACCACATTCAACACAAACATGAATTCAATTGAATTACTATTATTTTTTTATGTCTTTACATTATGTGATTCCTTTATTAGTAAAGATATACCAATTTTGTTTCATTTAAAACGCAATCAAATTTCTATGCAACATGGGTCTATTTTATTATCTGAAGTCCTGTGCCGTAAAGAGTTAAGACATTAACGGCCGCTGTCACGTTCGTGTGACTTTCTACAGCTATTTTCTGGAAATGGTTTCTTGCCGTCATTTCGATGTTTGTATGTTAATAGATACCAATGCTATTTTAAAAGAAACATTAAAAATAGTGTAACAGCGATCTTAACTCTTTTCTTATTAATAATTATGCTAGGAACGATCGTGTAAATATTGCCGCCGCTAATCTAAAGGCAATGCGAAAAATGTGCGGCCGTCAAAGTATTAACACTTTGTTGATCGGGAATTTTACACAGAAACTATGTCATGTCACCGGCTATTAAAATAAATCCGTTGCTTCACTGATGCTCGCTGTATCACTAAATTCTACAGTTACACCCGAAATGTTTGAATAATCCTCCAAAGAAGGTGTAATGTCATTTTCATTCCAATCTTCAAAATCACTTTCACTATCAGATTCAATAACATTTCTTTTTTGCCATTATGGTGGTATAATGTCTAATTCAGCACTTTCCGAATCACTACAATTTATTTCGAAATCACTCGGACAATCGGATAAAGTATCCGCGTATAATTCATTGAAAAGTGCTTCGCCGATACGTTCCGTCATGGTTGAAATTTTTGGAATTATACTAAAATTGTGATAAAAACCTAAATACCAAGAAAAGTAATTTTTTTGTTATGTCCGCTTTATAACCTAAACACGATACTCAAGTTTTTGCAATATTCTATATCGCCCTGGGTGTCATAAATTGAAATAGATAATGCAAGTGCAATGACGTGTTAACTCGTCACCGGTTACCAACGTTTAGGTTCGAAAAAACGAGTCAACTCGTCACCAGTCAGCAAACTGTTAAGATTTGACCTAAACTTAACTGTATTTCAAAGCGCTAGAAGACAATTATCGTTAAAAACCGTACGAATTTATTGACCAACCTAATATTTATGTAGCATCCACTGGCAGAAATCTCGTCGAGCGGTATAATCGTTCGGATACTGACAATAAATTTGAACGTGTTGAATCTTATTAGGTCGTAATTCTTTCCTGCAAATTATTCGTCGCAATGTTTCATGACCGATTCCTACTTGTCGAGGTATACTGCGTGAACCCGTTAGTGGCAAAGCTGAGAAAATATTAAACATTTTTTTCGCGGGAAAGAATAAAAATAAACAATCTTCTTAGTAAAATTATGCAAGGTGGAACAATTTCAATAAATTAACCAATCTAAACTATGGTTCCGGTAAATATAAAGCGCATAGTAACTAAAACAGAAATAAAAGGCAATCGAAGCAATGACATGCAAAGTTGCGTGTACACAATCAGACAGTTCGTTCAGACAATCGAAAATCAATCTGTCTGCCACGAAAAGTAATTCCCAGAATGAGTCAGACGATTGCTATACACTTACAACCCTCCACAAACAAAGGCATTGACATTCTATTCCGCTATTTCGTCGGGGATTGAATTATTCAGTATTGTACGAATATACAAAAGGTTCCTTAATTAAGTAAATCATTGCAAGAATGGTCTTTACGATTTATTACTGAAAAAATTCTTCGCTAGAACTTTTAAATTTTACAAATGAACTAACGATAAGTTTATTTCACTTTTTGTAGTAGAATATGCATTTATTTTTATATGCTAATTAAATTCTCCCCTTATATTTTAAAATTAAATTAATTAAAATAAAATAATTAAAATTTAATTAAAAATATGAAGTGAAATTAAAGCAACACATATCTCAAAGTTCACATTAGAATGTTTTAATTAAAAAAATACCAATTATCAGAGTCCTAACATATTAGATATATCAATTTTTATAAAGCACTTGCTTTATTGACAAAATCACTTTTTGTCATATTGCAAAGCTAATTCTACGATTCTAAGTATTTAAAAATATTAAACCCATAATTGTTATTGTATACCTTTGTAACCGTATTCTTTTAACCCTTTCGCTCCGACGGGCGTATATATACGCCCTTGAAAAATGACTATTCATATACGAAGAGCGTATATATACGCTCTCAAAAAGTGGGCGCTTGGGTACGGAGAGCGTACATATACGTTCATACCATATATACTTTTATTTCATACTTTACACGAGATACTTTTATTAATCGAGTATCTGGCAACGCTGCATGCCTCAAACAGTTGACTATCATTAAATAAAACACTACAAACAAGACGATATTGTGTTTTAACGTTTGCAGTAAACAAGGAAAAAGACGCGAATGGAAGTACTATTGTTCACAATGTGTTGTTGGCTTATGTGTGGTTCCATGTTTTGAACTTTATCATACCAAAGTTGATTACTAATATTGTGTTCGGCTTTAATCCTTTGACTGCTAAAGGCGTATATATACGCTTTCACAAATCTATCAATATATACGAAAGCCGTAAATATACACCCTCACGTATCCATCAATATATTATACGCCCTCTGCATTTTTTTACTATAACATCTTTATTGTTCTATCGATTGATTTAACATGGAATATAACAAGTTAAATAGCATAGCAACGAAGTATCGGTGTTTGTTTCAGTATTTTTAATCAGTATCTTTCGGTCAATTCTCCGGGTACTCTTTTAGTCAGTAGACAGTGGACGACCCCAGTCACAGCAATTGACGTGCAAATAACGCGCCGTCTGTATTGATGGATTCTTCCGCGCCGCAGTCAAAGGGTTAAATACTTTAGTAATTTCGTTATATTGTATTAAAAAATATTATATGAACATTATAATATAATATTTGAAAAAATATATTATGATTATAAATTTTTATATTTTAGAAAGTAAAATGATATTACTAAATATAATAAATATCATCGTAAAATTTAGAGAACAATAAACGACTTCTAATTACTTCGTAGTATTCCGTACCTCAGTGTCAACTACTTAGTAATGCGCTCCGTTCACAGCGATCACATTATGTCACAAGCGCTCCGTAGCGAAAGGGTTAACTTATAAATTTTAAATATACACATAAACACAATATTCTTTGTACCAAATAGAAAAGAACACATCTTGTATAATAAATAAATAATATTGTGATAAGGCGAAGTAAACAAGAACGCGATGATAGAGAAAACTAACATCATTAATTAAATATTTGTTGAGCATATGGCAATGAGAAAAAGATATCAATGTCATCTAATAGGAGGGATATTAATCTCTTATCTCTATAACAGGAATAGCTTTACAATAGCAAAAATTTATAGCAAACTTAATATTAAAAAACGACTTATTTTGTTACTAAACTACAAAAAAAATGATCTTGGATGAAATTAAAATTGTCTATCTTTTAAAATAAGTTATATCCTTTTATTGGTTTGTTTAAATATATCAATTATACATCAAAATTCATTAAAAATTGTAAATTATTTACATATTATTCGTGACATACTCAATATAATTACTTGCACTATCAATTATAATCACTACATGTACTAACCATTAATATCGTGTAAGATTTAAAAAAAAATGTAACTTTATTATATTCTTCTAATTATAAGAACGTATTTCATAAACTGAATACTTATATTTAATATGAATATAAAACATTGAATTATAATGGTATAGATTTAAAGTTAAGAAAAACGAAAAAATATATAAAATTCTATTATCACAAATACTGGTAAGTATTTGGCAAGTCACTGAGGATACGTTCATCGTAGCAATACATTAATGATTGGAGGCGGACGTATGCCATTTATGGTACACGCTAAACTCGAGCTTCAGGCCATAAATGGTACACGCAGACATATTTATTTAATGAGCTGAAAACATGTATTTTATGACCAATTTAATTCTGTATAATATATTTCCACCAAAAGAATGAAGCATTATAAAAAATGCAGTATAGAACAAAGCTAATTATGAATTGATGATGTAATGAAATATTGTCTGATAATATATCAATCTTTAGTCAAAGAATCAAATGGCCTGAACGTCGAGTCGAGCAAAAATGGCTTGGCACGGAACGTGTTAAAGATTTTTTCTAACAAATTCCAAGTGAGAACTTAAAGAGAAATGAGAAAACTGTAACGGGTCGACTTAAAACAGGACATTCTTTATTCGCTCATCAATACCTGTTAAAAAAGACGGATCCACCCTTTTACAACAGCCGTTGTAAAAGTATAACCACCCACCACCTTCTGCTCGATTGTAAAAAATTTGAATTTCAAAGGCAGATATACAGACACAGCACTAACCTTACAGAGGCATATAAAAGATACGATCAGGTACTTAACCGACACTAATTTTTTCAACAAAATTTTAACGAGTCTTTACAGAATCCCTCGTCGCTAATGACCTAGATGTTGATGCGACGTTAAACCGGCATTAAAAAAAAAAAAAACATTAAAAAAAACAGGAAATATTTTTTTCTATACGTACTTTACGATTGTAAAGAAAAATTTTTCACGTTTTTAAAAATTGTTCACATTTCTGAATTAAGAAAAAAATTGGGTGAGCAAATGCTTATGAACGGTAAGTACGTTTCGATGAAGTAGAATTAGTATTTAGCATATTATGAAAGAATCTAATACTACTTATAAAATGTTAGTAAAGATATGCAACAAGAGTTCTAATTAATAGGAAAGTTAAATTCAAACATAGGTGAAGTTTGAGTATAATGGCACGTAAACAATTACGGAATGCTTACAGCAAAGTTGACCGAAATAATCAGATCTCATAGTTTTCCAGTGGAATGTTCAACGAGTAATTATGAACAAAATATCGTCAGAAGACCAAACAAACGTGAGAGATTTTTTTTATGTACAAGTTGGCGTATGTTGAAACTAGAATTACATTCACGTGCCATTCTTACAAGCAAACTCCACGAATATCGGGACACAACTGGTGTTACAAAGTTTAATATTGTTTGTACGGACCACCGAGTTTAGAAATAAACGTTACCTTCGAATTTCAAAGCATAAAACCTCACGAAAGTTGCTACGTTTCTAAATGTTCGAAGATCAAATTAACGGTAAAATCAGACATTTCATGTAAAACGTATTATTTAACAAATATTGTAAATTGTGTAAATAAAATTCATGCTATTCTTTACTAGATACGATACCTTTATATTATACTTGACCGTGTGTAATCTTTTTTTCATTATAAACAAAGCCATAATGAGGCAAAGTAAAAATTTTGTGGCATCCGAATATTAAAGTTACCCACTGTATCTTTATCACTTACACGGTCGATCATTATCTTCTGAAAATTTCGAAGTAATTAGATTATTTCAGCTTACGGTGCTCGTATCTTGATCTGCAGTGTTACTGTTATTATTTTCTTTATCTTAATTTTAAGTGTGTTAAATGTGTATCTTAACGCCTTTAAATCAGCGCCGGCAATATTTACACAATCGTTCCTAGCATAATTATTAATAAAAAAAAGCGTTAAAATCACTGTTGCACTATTTTTAATATTTCTTTAAAAATAGCATCGGTATGCATTAGTATACAAACATCGAAATGACGACAAGAAACTATTTCCAGAAAATAGCTGTGCAAAGTCACACGCACGTGACAGCGGCCGTCAATGTGTTAATCTGCAGATGTTCCCCAACATTTGCATACACAGCGTTTGTTAGGATACTTCAAACATCTAAAATTAATTTAAAAAGTTTAGAAGAACACACTAAAAGAATCACTGATCTTAATTACATTTTGATAGATTTTTAATATAATGAAGACCAGCGAATTTTGTGCTCAAGTACTTCTGTAAGCGTGTAGTATTTATGAAAATAACATCAAAGTTTTGATAGATTATGTTGCCCCTTAATTGTCTGTGAAATATTAAGCTGTAGGTACTTTACACTATCCAAGCATTGTAATTCGAAGCTACGATCCTTCATTATAGTATACGATTACAGGGTAAGTTACAGGATAAACGCAACTTGTGGTCATACGTCACAACTACTTTAAACGTAAAGAACACAATAACTGGACTTTTTATTTTACAAAGAGTCCAATTTACTACCGTTACCTGCGCTTTAAAATATAATTAATACATTAAATCCACTTACTAGATTTCGTACAATTAATCTCAACAGGATGTACGATATTCTAAATCGCGGTGCGAAGCAACTGCTTAATGTTCCAACGAATATCGCTGCGCTCCGACTAAACTAATACCGGGAGGGCTAATTCTTAACCCGTTGACTGCCACGCAATTTTACAAGAAAATCTCCGTCAGGCCACGCGCGCTTATCGTTTGTTTCATATTGTACCGTAATAATAAGTACGCTTACAACGAAATGTTTTCGGGACATGCATTTAGTTGAAAATCTTTCTTCAAGAACGAAGTATCTAAGAAAGCGTGTGAGATTTGAAAATTATTTCTTCCTTCTCAAATATTTTTTCAGTAGTGGCGAATAGTTAAAATTTTTCTTGTGTTCAAACTTTTGCCCTAATTTTTTGCGACGTCAAAAAGAAAAGTGGAAAAGTTGTCTCTTAGAAAATCATACAGCTGCGAAGAAGATACCTGTTACGAGGCTTACAAAAATCTGGATAGTAGCGATGAAGAACAGCCGAAAGAAAAAAATTTTCTTCAGAAAGAAAAATATAAATAGCGTACGTCAGATTCTGATTTGGATACTGATAGATGTAACCCCAATTTTATCTGGACTGTTTTAAAGCATTTCAATGTAAATAATTTTTTTAGTAAACTTCTATAACAATTCAATAGTCTCATATTCTGTGAAATATCTTTCGAAATACCTACTAATTTACCTCGTAAGCGCTCAAATAAGCATCACCCGAATACGGGTGACGCGGCCTAATCAGAATTTTTGCCATCACCCGAATATGGGTGACGCGGCGGTCAACGTGTTTTAATGCTGATGTTTGGAAATTGATGAATGAAGAGTTCACTCAACTAATATACACTGCGGTGCGTAACTATAACACCACCTAAATTTTTAACTGTTCCAGAATTTAGACTGAAAATACAGAAAAATTAATTGTTAAAATTGAAGGTGTATGAAAAAAAATCACCTTCAAAATGACCGCTTCGCAATTTCTCATAAAAATTCTATAAATTTACAACAATTCAGTTTGGCTAATTTTTCGTGATTTTCTGTGAAAAATATAAGTAAAGATTTATTCCCCTTAATTTACGCATTTTTTGGAATTCCTATCATTTTTATTTCTTTGGGTACAAATAGGTTTACTTTAATCGTCGGTAGATTTAATATTAATTACTTTTTGAAATACTGAGCTTAGAAGTTTACTGACTTTTCCGGAAAAATACTTCGTTAAAATACGAAGTTCGGCAGGCGGTCTGTTTCGCGGCTGACAATCACGTGTTAAATATTGTCACTTGAAATAAATATTAGGTACGGTTGGAAGTTCATGTGGTTTTGTGCCAGAATTAAATTCAAATTTAATTTCTTGCAGTATTTTGCAACAATGATATAATTACGGTATCAAAATAATGACGGTATCATTAGAAGATTTCGTCCATTTATAGTTGGTGTACACTATTTCAATTCTTTATTTGTTTCACTGTTCCGTTATCTATCCAAAGTTAAAGATTCCAAGCGAAATGTTAAAAATTCATGCTTTCGTATTTTATGAATTTAACTTTGAAAACCCAGCAAAAAATGTAGCAGAACGCATTTGTAGCGTTTGTAGAGATCTTTCTGTTATTAAAAAGAGTGCATAACAAACTGGTTTGTGTTCATTCTAAGTTTGTAAAAATTTAAAACGATAACGAGATAAAAACAGCGGTTAATTTATTTTTCACAATCAATACTCGAGATTTTTATACCAATGGAATGTGTAAGTTTAAAAAACATTGGGAAAGAGCTACGGAAATTAATAATGATTACTTTATTAAATAAAGTTACATTTTAAGAAAGTTCGAACTCGCTGAATTTTGTATCATAAATCTACACGAACTTTTTCCAATACCTAATACAAAGCGTCTGTGTCAGGAACGATAAGCCTAAAGGTCAATAGAGCAAAAATTTCCAGTCAAACTTCTTATTTCGGCGAAGTATTTTCCCAGAAAAATCAGTAAATTTTCAAGCTCAGTATCTGAAAAACTAATTAAAATTAGTAATATACATTGAAGGTTGATGAATTCGTCTTAAAAAGCACTATCAAATGATTTGAAGAAAACTACCTAGCTCCATTTAAAAAAAAAACGAACTTGATCTTCATACCTTACTAAACAATAAAGTAAAAAAAATTTGATTTCATCAAAAGATGTGCCCTTTTGTATCATGCAATTTTCATAAAAAATATTCTTCTATCTGCAATACATTAGGAATTAAAGGACTGTCCAGAGTTTTCGCGGACACCCTGTACACGTATAGTTAATAAATATATAAAGAGCAAAACTACTGAACCGATCTTCCTTAAATTTTAAAACGTTATTCCTGAATATTTGAAGATGAACATAGACTATGTAGCGCGTTTCGAAAACGCATTATTGATATATAATTAATATGTAAATTTTTTCATGTGTACAACTGTTCTGCAGCTTCCCGTGCACTTTTCCGCTAGAGAACTAGATTACGGCTGATATATCTTAAAAGATAATTCGAATAAATATGAATCAGTCGCGTTAATGTCTCGAGCGAAACCGAGACGGGGGATGCTAGTAGTTCATACAAGAAGTAAATGGAAGTTTTAAATTAAGTTCGAATGTGAAAACGGTGGCAAGTTTTAAGCGCTTTTCTGGAAAATTAAGGATGGTTTGAAGGATTTCTGGAAAACCACCAAAAGAATCACAGTAAAATAATTATTCTTGCAAGTTCTCAACTAACAATCTAGTTTTCATAAATACAACTTTTGGCGTGATTGCACTGTTCTTGCTTTTATGACACGGATCTGCAAACGCACTACCTTTTCTTTTCTTTCTTTCCGCTCTTATTCCCTTGCTTACAACGCTACGCTTAGTTTTATAATTAGCACTTTTCTTAGAAAAATGAATCCCACAATGGAACCAGTAAACATGAAAACATTACCGATCGCGAGATTTGAACATTGTAAAATAATCTGTAGGGTCATTCCACGTTAAATCGAGCAAGTTTGACGTCAATGTTGATTCTGTTCGAAACGGAATATGATGTAACTCACGGATGATGTAGCCAATCGAACATGATTACGGTGATAATTTTAAAGGTTCCATCCAAAAAAGGCTTATTGTGTAGGTCAAATTTTAAGGAATGTGTGCAGATTTTTTTTGTTTGTTTTTCATTTAGAAACACCTATCCTTTAAGAAGAAATTCGCAAAGTAAGAATTTGATTATAATCTTCACTGTTGCATAAATGACTTTTTAATTTGAAACAAAAATTAGTCAAAGAAACTGGTTCTTTTCAATTAAAACGAAAAGAAGATTAACTAAATATTGTAAACAGGTTCACAGATCTATAAATCTAAAAATTTACAAGTATAATCCGTTTTCATAGAAAGAGGCAAAAATTGCAAAATTCAAAGATTCGTACTTTTTAAATAAATTCTTGAAACTACTTGTATAAAACTCGTATCTGTGTTATTTGACTCGAGATGAATCAATACGAATGAGTCCCTGGAATAAGAAAAATATATTTGTATTCTTAATTCTATCGTTATTGTTTTAATCATGTCACTGATATTCTCACGGTGATTCATTGTAATTCATTCATTTGGAGAATTGTTCACATAGCAACAATCAAGCCAGTAATCAATTATTAAAAAAATTCGATTGTCTTCCAGCAAGTACGTTATACTATTTTCATAAGTAGAATTGAAGTTGCATTATACTATGAAAATTTCGTAATTTAATTGTTAATAACTCTTTGATAATTAATATAGCGTGGCATTTGATAATTAATGAGGGAATCCATAAAATTTAATCATAAAATGTAAAGATAATTGAAGTAAAGAAAAAACATACAAGATGAATCAGTAAAAAAAAGACTAGCTTGAATATCTTCGAAACTATAAAAACTACAGAAAAAATTGTCAAATAAAAGTTGCGCGATAAATAGGGAGCCATTATATGGTAATGACAATATTTCACAGGTGGAGTTGTTTCAAGCTTTTGAAATTTAACTTTTTTTTTTAATATTTAAAACATTAAACCGTCTATGCCAAAAAGTCATTAGCTTAGAAGATATTTTAATTTCAATATTGCAGAGTTGTTTCTTCTTGGATGTTTACCTTTTTAAATGCAGAGATTCAATCGATCTCTGATTCTATGCTTCAAGTCGTTTGAAGAAGTACATTCTTTTTTACAAACATTGTTTTTTAAATATTAGCAGATTTCTAAAGAGATGCTAGAGAAACTTGACAGACTGTTTACTCAAGATATACTTTGACCGCATCTCGCAGATCAATTTCAGTTGCAAAGTTTCTCTAGAACTGACATTTCCGAGGAAAAATATGCTGTTCCACCTTTCGTATTCACACAAACATTCACAGTTTTTTAAAACTTAAAGTTCCTATAACTCGAACTTAACAACTCTTTGCTTGAACATGTTTGAGCCACACTGAAGTCGTACAGCAAATATCCTTTTCTCGACCACCGACGCAATATTACAATAGGTATCGCGCGAACGTAATTCATCTCGATGCTTTTAATGCCTGATTGATTATTTATTGTATTGGGTCAGTGCAAAAGTTCGTGCCCGATTTCAATAAATGTCGCTAAATGAATTATTTGCAAATGACATCTGGTATTGCTTGTGTAAACCGCATAGCGAATAAAAAGTACGATATTCAATTGTTATTCTAACAGCAGTCTTTTGTTTTTTGATGGTATTTATATTGTGATAAGAGATTTAAAAAATGTGCCAAGAAAAGATTCATTCCCGTTACGTCATGCTCTACGAATGCCACAAAGGTGTAACAGTGGGAACTGTTATGATAAACATTCAGGATGTTTATCAAGACCGTACACCAGCTCTTCGTACGGTGAAAAAGTGGTGTTTGCAAAACTCAGACGTGGTGATTTTCAACTTAACGACGAACCACGCTCTGGCCGACCTTCCTTGATCGACGATCACGTTGTGCATAACTTATTGCAAAATAGGAACAAGATCGTACGAAGCAACGGAGATTATATAATTGATTAATGAAACAAAATTTTACATGCCAAATTACTTGTATTTTAGTGCAAAATCGGGCATGAACTTTTGCACTTACTCAATATAATGTGTTTCTGTGACACAAAATTTCTAAACAATTCATAACTGTTATGTGCGACCCCACCGCGAGGAACGCAGTTTCGCCATTATAATCGCTGTATAAGCAAACATCACGCTGTTGCTTAATACTGCCCAATGCCCACTGTCGAAAATTCATCGATCCTAGTGATTGACCCAAATATCGCCACAATATCTTCACTGTCACCGCATGTCCGGTCTCGTAGCCGAACGGCCAACCGTCATAAATTCATAAACCCGAACCTGTCATAAACTCTGTAGCAAATTCCTCAGCCTGGTCACTTCCACCATCTTTCCTTCCTTCCCGGGCTTTTCTTAAGCTCCTTCTAGCCTCACTTTCGCCTTCCATCACCGTTTCCTATTACCAATTAGAATTCTTCATTTTCGATTCCTTTCTACCCTTTCCCTTTCAACTTCCATTAATCACGACATAACACAAGAGTATTTTAGGATATAACAGGACACACAAAACTCAGCTACTCACTCTGGAAAATGTAAAAAACTTTCCAAAACAACCTAAAAATCATACCGCCACTCCAATCTCAAACACAAGCCACAACAGCATACACCAACAGCAAAAAGGCTTAATTGTTAGCCAACGCGTTCCAACAAATCTACCTAACAACAAACCATCTCACCTCTCCCAGGGAAGCACAAGTACTACAAGCAGCAACCAAAATATTAAACAGCACAGAAACCACAGACACAACATTCATAACCCTAGAAGCAGTTAAGAAACAAAACATTAAAACACAACAAAGCCCCGGGGCCAGACAGCGTCACACCAGCACAGATTAAAAAACCATCCCTAAAACTATACTACATCCTAAGACAGGCCTACAAATTGGCCTACTTTCCAGCTACACGGAAAAGAGCCAAAATAATGGACTTTCTGAAGCGACGCAAATCCAAATCCGACCCTCAAAACTATCGCTCTATTATTCTCCTCTGCAGCACCAGTAAAATAACTAGAAAAACTAATTCTCTCCAAACTCAATCATCACCTCAGAACCAACAAGATCATTATCCACGAACAGTTCGGCTTCAAAGCAGAACACTCTACCATTTTACAAATTCTCAGAGTCACGGAACATATCATAATAGAAATTAACAAAAACAGAGTCACAGCCATGATCCTCCTAGATATCCAAAAAGCTTTCGACACTTTCTGGCACAACGGCCTGATACTCAAACTACTGAATATCAACACTTCAATAGCGCTGATCGAAATAATAATACACAACTCCCTCGTTAACAGATCCATCCAAGTTTCAGTAGCAGGAGAGCTCTCTTCCTCCAAAAAAATTACAGCTGGCGTTCCACAAGGGTCAATTCTAGATCCAACCCTATTCAATATTTACATCAACGACATTCCAACCTCAAAAGATGTCTACACAGCCATATACGCAGTGATACCGCATTCTACACATCCTCGTGTTAACCACAACAGGCAGCAATGAAACTACAACACCACATGAACAAAGTGCTCACGTTCCTCGCGCGGTAGAAACTCAGCGTGGACGTGGCCAAAACAGAAGTCATTCTTTTCGCCACAAAATCAACTCGACACCCACCACAACTCACAGCTGGGTAACACACAATAGACTGGAAAACGCAAGTGAAATACCTAGGCATCTTGCTAGACACCAAACTATCCTGGAAGCTGGCTATTGAATAGCGTGCAAGAAAAATCATAGGCACAATCAGAACACTCATTGGTATAAGGAGCTTCCTGCCGAAGAAACAAAAACTACACTTATATATCTAGCATGTGTCCGACTCATCGTCGCATACAGGGTTCAAGCATGGAGCCATGCAGCCAAACCACACCTTCTCGAGGAATAAAGAGCGCAGAACAGATTCCTTAAAATTATACTCAGCGTACCCAGAGACTATCCTATAACAAAACTCCGTCAGAAAACTGATATCCCATATCTCCAGACGTACATCACGACGATCACACTTGTTAAGGACAGTTAATTACCTAATTTATGATACGAACGAATCCTAGCTATCTTTGAAAATGGTCATTCCCACATCTGGCATGTTATTAGTTCACGACCTAGAAATTGGCGAATATTTCGGTGTTCGTCGTTTTCTGCTCAATAGCAAATTGTCGTATTCTAATCTTTACCACCAATGACTGACGCACGTGCGCATCAGCTGCTAACTTTAACAACACCGTTATCTATGAACCCCGCTGACCTAACCTAGGACCGACTGACGAACTCTGAGGGCGTGACAGTGACCACCTCCTCTGACACCAGAATTTTAATCATTGGACATAGCGTGCCTCCCACCCTCATGGTGACGACACGTCTTACGAAGATGTTTAGTATTTACGCTTAGGAATAGAAAAATACGGGTGAGTTATTGAATTATTATTGATTATTGAGTATTAGCGATGAGGCGAGACTTCTTCTTCTTATTTGTGGACTGGAATTTTGAACTTTGTATACGTTAGGACTTTGTATACGTTAGGACTTTGAACTTCGGAATTTGACTAATAGAACACTAAGATTTATTAATGTACATCGTGTTGGCATTTATGCTAAATAATTCGATTCCACGAAAACTATGGGAGTCAACAACACTTACAAAATGATATCACTAATAAAACGCATAGGCAATTATAACATCAAAGAAATCCCACTTAAAAACAAAACCAATATCCCACGACTCCCAATAACCAGCCTCAATTCTGAATAACATCCAGGCTAACAGGTTTTTGAAAGTTTTTCGTGCATGGCACATGACAACCAAATAGACCTAACTTCAATATGACATTAAAATATTTAATTTCAGGTAAAAAGCGGCTTATAGGGCAGCATCAATTGCACCTGGAATCGCGTAAACCCACTCAGGCGAAACACAAAAATCAGATACCTGGTAGTAACATCAGCATCAGATACAAAGTAACATCAGATAAGATGCCTAACAACATTGCAAGGAGACACAATTCAACATCAGCACAGATACATTCAACGTCACACCAGATACACAAAGCGACATTAGAAGAGATACAAATCGACATCAAGAAGAAACACGTCATACAACTCACAAGGAAACATATCGAACTGTCCGTCTCCGATTTTAATGAAACCTGGTGGATACATTAAGCAGGTGAAAATAAAGGACACGTGTTTTTTATGGCTGCCCAATTGCAAATTTAGGAGATGAAATGACCCCTTGAAGTTTCAACAGAAAAAAGTTATCTGGAAAACTATCATAGATATAAGAAAACTTCTTAGAGAAAAGTTTCTTGGTTTCTCAAAGTAAAACAAATAGTGATCACAGATTCTGTAAAAAGTAATTTGTTCGTAACAAAAAAATTTACTGTTACATTATTTTAAGAGATACAAAAATTTACATAATGACAAAAAGGATCCAAAATTTTTTTCTGAATTCATTGATGTATGATATGATAGATTTGCCTCCTACAGTTTTGTAAATTTTGTTATAATACGCAAACCGTGCGAATCCGAGTTGTTATTTTCATATAATACGCTAAAATTTGTTTATATCTATGATAGTTTTCGAGATAGCATTTTTCTGCTCAAACTTCAAGCGGTCGTTTCTGTTGAGGAGGTTACGTAGAGGAGTGTTTAAATAATTATGTTTAAGACACGGTGGAAGAAAAGTATATATTTAGATAGTCTTAGGAGGATGTGTAAAGACTGGCGCGCGGTTAGAACTAAGGAGAAAAAATAAGTCAGCGCGTACATTCGTACCTGGGGTGTTCGCAGGCATCCCCAAACCCTAATTGATGGTCATACCCTAGAGTGAAGGTCACTAAGAAAAAGTCCATTATTTTAGTTTTTCTTTCAGGAATGTAGAGTTTATACAAACTCATGCAAAACATGGGTGCCTTCCTTTAACAGTTTCACCCCCTAAACTTGCGATTGGGCAGCTATAAAAAAATACGTGTCCCTTATTTTCACCTGCTTAATGTATCCACCAAGTTTCATCAAAATCGGAGACGGACAGTTCGATACGTTTCCTTGTCAGAAACTAAACTTGTACTTCTAAATATAAATATTATATACAGAGGTTCGGTGAATTAGTCATTCACCAATCCACATCATCTATGAGAAACAGTCCTTCCGGTATTAGTTTAGCGGGAACGCGCGTATACGAGTGGCAACACAGAACATATGCTTCGCACCGCGACTCGAATAATCGTAACACCGTCTATTGTAAAAACCCATCACAAAATAAAAGCTGACTCTTTCCGTTCCGTCGCGTTGCGCTACCCGCCAAAAGCGTGTAATAGAAATATACGTGTTTGCACCCGAAACTCGATCTTTGTTCGTGATTTCCCGAGCCACCGTATCCGAATCCCGAACCTATTACTCGATCATGTAGCTGCGGCATAATAGTTTGCAGACATACTTAATACTAGAACTATCGACGGTTTCAGTCGTTTACGTACCTGTTCACGAAAAAGAAAAAACAATGGTAAGTATTTAAAAAAAAACACATAATACAAGGAAACTAAACCTTTAATATTTTTCACTAGAACTATTAAAGAGGTCAAAATGACCCATTCGTAATTTTTTATAGAATTTTTATCAATTAACTACGCTGCCTTTGGCTAGATTTTCTACGATTTTCTATTAAAAATATAGATAAATTTTTGTCTGAATTGCATTACATATTATTTTATATACTTTCCAGTTTGATTTCTTCGGTAGAAATAAATATACTTTAATCATCGGTAGTTCTAATGTTAACACATTGCGTACGGGAGACGAGATATCTCGTTTTCAGTTTCTTCGACTCAATCGACGATTTAAGGAACTAAAAATAGACTTTCTTGTTACGTTACCAGAGTAACGAAGTCTTGCGTATTCCCTTAACACGGTGAGCCCGGCGCCGAATTTGCTGTCCTTTCCGTTCAGCCGGCAGCCGGTGAGCGATACAATGTAGGGTATCGCCAAGAGAAATTATTCATAAATTATATAAAAAGGAAGGAGACGTACATAAAGTCCGAAAGTATTGTTCGAAGTGTTATGATAACAATTAAAAACTATTTGGACGAAAGACAGCTACAAATATTACCAAAAAAGTTGTTACGTATTGTAATATGTGTAAAGATAAGCCGCATTTTTGTTTAGAATGTTTCAATAAATTTTATTCAAACTACGTTTGATCACATTTCATTGAGAATATATCTATTTTTTAAACTTAATACTGTCGGTCCCACGGACCGATGCCAGCCAAACGAAAACTCTAGTGTCGGTCCTCAGGGACCGGCGCCGGCCACACGGAAAGTTCACTGCCGGTCCCCAGGGAACGGCGCCGGGCCCAGCGTGTTAACAAATGGTTAGCGAAAAAAAAAAGATTATTCACAGGATTATTCAAACTTGTAAAATAAATAATTAAAATTTTTAAAAATGTAAAAGATGTATAAAAAATATATAGTAATATTTAAGAATACTTTATGTGAATATCTGCTACCAAATGCGAATTAAAAAAGTGAATATATGCATCGTATAAAGTGTTTCTGGGAGCGCTTTGCGCGAGCAGAGCGCCGTATGTAATGTGTTAATAAGCCTTCCTTTTTCTTACGAGAAATTCAAAAAAATCTCCAAAAACGCACGGTTGAAAATTTATAGAATTTTTATAAATTACAGATGTCATTTTGACAACTTCGGTAAACTTTAATCTTTACAGATTATATCACTAAAAGGCGTTTATAATAATATAAACTCACCAATTTTGATGACCTTAAAATATGTTATCAAAGTCATCATTCTGTACAACTTTTCCCTACGCATGTTACAGCCGCTCGGCTTTAATTTCTGAGATGCAATAGTGTTCGCTTTAGTATCGCAGATCCGAGTCCGCGGGAAGATACTCATCTGGGGTGGTAGGTGTTCCAGGAATCGCTCGGACTTATCTCTCATTCTTCGTTCGCTTTCCGAGAGAGTCAAAGGCGAGAATGAGAAACAGTGAGTGCGAGTGAAATAGAACAGCTTTACTGGTATAATTCAAATTCGTTAAAATATAGTCAGGATTGGTATCATTTTCATTGGAAAAAGCTCAGTAATTTAATTACAACAATCCCTTAAGTATAAAACAAAAAAATATAAAAATTCAGTACTTTCAAATTAAGCCCCGTATGAAAAAACTTTATTCTATATTTTCGACTCAGTTTTATGCGTGGAATCACGCCCTTGCGTGGGCCAAGTGCCACAGCGTGGCCTTCAATTTATGGTTAAATAGAATTATTGGTCAGGATCCAACGAACCGGTGTATGATTAACACCGGGAACCGAAGGATATGCTAACCTGGACGATCTAGTGCTTGATTTTCATTGGGAGCCACGAGGTAAGCTTTCGTGGGTGAACCGATACGTGGTTGATACCAGGTGCCACTAACGGAAAGCGAGGACGAATCGATGTATGGGCGACACCAGGAGCCACTACGGGTTAAGGATATTGGACCTCGTAACCTTCGATCAATGATATATCTCGAGTGGCAACGGTATATCGTTGTGGAAATACCCCTTAGTTTACCACTTAATAAACTCAAGATGGATGCCTGAATTGAATGGTAGAGTTAAAACCTAACAAAACAAATTTTAATAGCTTTGCAATACAAAATGTTCGAGTTACAATGAATTCCGAACTGGTGAATATATCTTTCTCGGTTTTTACGCAGCGTTAGAATATCTTTACTCGACTCTTAAGTTTAACAATTAAATAAAAATTGCTTCGACAGACAATGTAACCCGATCTTTCTGAGCGTTGAAAGTTCTACTAACAGAGTAACGACGTATTCTTGACTGATACTAGACCAGGGATGAGCAACCTTTTTTTACAACGGGCCAGTTATAAATTTAAAAATGTTGTGCGGGCCGCATGTAAAAAACTTATGATAATACAAACACTGAACGATGAACTCAAATTATCTCTTTATTAACAAAATAAACCTAGTATAAAAAATTACAGAAATAAAACACTCGTTAATAGAAATAATATTTAAAATACGGCGAAAGATATATGTGGAAAAAGATTATCTATGATGTCGGCATCGTTTCCAAAAATTAAGTTAACACGCCTAGTGTACAATGAGGCTGTGGGACACTGTAGGAATTTTTAAAAGTCAAAATGTAAAATCTTTGAAGGGCCGCACGAGAAAGTGTGGCGGGCCACGGGTTGCTCATCCCTGTCCTTGCCTGTTGTACCACTATTTCGGTAACAACCTGTATAGAAAAGTCATTCAGAATGATGACTTTGATAACATACACTGAGGTGCATAACTATAGCACCGCCTAAATTTTTAGCCGTTTTAGACTTTAGATTAAAAGTGCAAAGAAATTAATTGTAGAAATTGAAAACGTATGAGAAAAATGAACTGTAGACTAAATCACATTTAAATTGCCCTCTTGTACAAAACAATATAATAGAAAATGTGATTTTCAACTGTTGCGTAACTATAGCACCGGCGTTGTTATTTACTAATTTTGAAATGCAATAATAAAAATAAGTAACGAAATAAGTAGAGATATATTTCGGAAACTTATTGATAGCGTTCCAGGCAGAATTTTCGAGCTAATTACAAAAAAAGATGGTCCTACGAAATATTAAAATTCTTTATCATTGATTTTATTGATGCGGTGCTATTGTTACGCAACAGTGAAAATTCAGACCTTTGATTGTATCATATTGTACAAAACGAGAATTTAAATAAAAATTAATTTAGAGTTGATTATTTTTCATACACTTTCAATTTTAACAATTCATTTTTCTATATTTTCAATCTAAATTCTGGAACAGTTCAAAATTTAGGCGGTGTTATAGTTACGCACCGCAGTGTATATCAAGATCACTGAAATTGGTAAAGTCGCCCCTGTTTCAAAAATAATTACCACCATTTTTGGTAATTAACACGTTGAGCTCGACGCCGATATTGCTGCTCTTTCCGTTCAGCCGGTACCGAGCGATCACTCGACGGTGAGCGCTTGGGCGATATTTGAGACGCCTAGAATATACGGAGATCCACTTTGTTTCGACTTCTCTTCCGGACTGCGACGATGGTGCAGTCAATGCACATGTATACGAACGGCAAAAAGACGACCTCCAAGAGACGATAGGTTAGAAAGAAGCCACGGAAGTGTAAAGACAGTCCGAGCATAGAAAATTTTTGCTCGTGTTTGAAAATATTTGTTGCCCTTAAAACCGAAAATATCCAGAAGAGAAAGCGATAGTGATACATCAAGTGAATTATTTTTATCATCCATTTGTTTAGAGTGTTTCAATAAATTCCATTGAAATTACTACATTTTTTTTTTAACATTGATACTGTCGGTCCCTAGGGACCAACGCTGTCCAAATGAAAAGTCCACTGTCGATCCCCAGGGACCAACGCTGTCCAAACGGAAAGTCCCCTGTCGGTCCCCAGGGACTGACGCCGGGCTCAACGTGTTAACCATTTTCTCGTTAACTGAGTACCAGAAGGTAAAAAGAATATGTAATCCGTAAAAGAAGTAATTTTACTAGTGAATTTTGCGTAGAAAGTATCCTGTGTACTAACAATTTTTTTGTCCATAAGATTATAACATATGTCTTGCCGTTGAAAACAAGACGCCGATGAAAAATTCAGTTTGCAATCGATTTGCAAAAAATCCTCGCTACAAAAAAGATATTACGAACTAGTAGCTTGATATAATATTAATCGCGCGAAATTATAAACAATAAGTACCAGCGTAGATTGTTGCAATGACATTTGATGAAATTTCATAATGAAAAATTAAAAAGAGTCCAACTCGACTGTTCACTTGTTAAAGTTGACTTGCCCCAGATTCAGTTTCCGCCAGCTCTATGCAAACAACAAGCGTTTCCTACGATGGTGCTTGCAGTTCGCGAGTTACGACTCTGTAAACAGTTGTCGGGACGTTTAACGATCCGCACAAACAATCGCGAACAAGCGGCAGATCCATCTGAGGGATGACTCGTACGACGTGGAACGCGTTTACGTGATGAGTATACTATACTCGAACGCGTGTCGTATCTCAGCGTCCACTGGAATCGATGTAAACTTTCCTCTAAGAACAGTCACCGCGAGAAGATTAATCGCTCGCGACATACTGGTTTTAAGCACGTAACCAGCAACGTGTCCAACGAACGCGACATTTATGGCCCAAGTAAACGTCGAAATGTTCCAACATACACAACTTATATACAGTTGGAAGAAAATTGGATACCTAGATGCTCTTCTCTGGTACCAAGGCGTTTTTTTCTTCTCTGACAAGTTCGGGAAGAAGACCGCTTTGGGGATAAGTGGAAACAGGAAACTTAATGGAACTTTTGACTATCGCCAAAAGGCATACGAAGGTATAATCACGGGTAAAACTAACGTTGTACAATAATTTTTGTTATTATTCGAAGTGTATATCAAAATGTACAAAATTCGGTTACTTCTTTCAAAAAAGTTTGTTAACATTAAACTTACCAACGATTAAAGTAGATCTATTTGTACCCAAAGAAATAAAAATGATAGATATTTTAAAAAATATCTAACGTAAGAAGAACAAATCTTTACCTATATTTTTGACAGAAAATCACGAAAAATTCGAAAAATATAGAATTTCTATGAGAAATTACAAGCCGGTCATTTTAACCGCTTTGGTAATTTTAGTATTAATATCAAATTTATTGTACGATCTTCCTATACTCAAAATTTATCAGATATTTATCAGATATTGATTATATAAAAATAATTTGAAATCGCAATCAAATGAGGGATAAATATTCGAATTTCTTTCAACTTCTCAACGCAGTTGAAACAAAAATTATTAAGATGTCAAAATAAGTTCATAAATTTTTTATTAACGCTATTACATGCGTTAATAAGCTGTAGAAGGCCTGGGGTACCCCTGTTTCAGGTAAGCAAGCCGCGCGCTCTGCTAAACGCGTATTTACACACAACCAACCATACTATAAACTGCGCAGATTGTGTACAGTATGGTCGGCTGTCTCTTCCGCGGTCTAGCAGAGCGCGTGGCTCGCTTGCCTAAAACGGAGATACCCCAGTCCCCTTCACAGCTTGTTTCGAGGCTAATTTTCAAGGCTCCATCCTGCAAAAGAGCTCATTTTGTATGTACATCAAGGAACATATTTTT
>SMSQ01001069.1:0-23446 GCA_019453375.1 Ctenoplectra terminalis
TTAACCAGAAGCTCGTGTTGCATAATGCGCGATAAAAATACGCGCTATTGTTACCTTACTTAATTACCTTATTATCATACTACCTTGTAACACAGATTTCAATTTTTACTACGCTTACTTTTGTTACCCAATTATTACCAAACACACCATAACCATCAACATTCCATTAAGCCGACTGTAAAAACCAAATTGGTTTCAGCGCCATATCTTTCCCAAGTAGCCGCGCATGCGGCTGCGGAGGCAGAAAAAAAGAGCGCAGAAATCAAAGAGCACGCAGCATGACTGACGTATGTCTCCGGCCGAGTATCAATTGTGAGTGTGTTTCACCGAAGCAATAAGAAACTCTATCTGTCGGAATCTCCATTGCCGGGACAATATCCATTATTATATTACATCATTGCGTAATTGACATTTACGGTTTTATGGGACTGGCCTCGCGCGCACACCGTCCGCGCGCGCGTCCAGCAAACTCGGCGAATCGGAGTCGCTCGGATAGATCCGTGAACGTTCGGATTTCGCCGATCGCACTGGCAGACATGCTGGCAGCACCAGGATTTCCCGGTATTCGTGCAAGTTAAACGGTGCGTACGTGAAAGGGAAGAAAAGCGTATACTCGACGCACGCACCCGATTATCCTGGATCATCCGTCCTCGTACACGTTTCGCGTCGCATCGTTCGAGCCAGATCTGAGACATGGTTTCTAAAAATGATTCGCGCCTCGCTCGATTTGGTCCTATCCAATCTCGCGGGCAATTATTGGATCTTTGATCTTTGCGTTTTCGCGAGTCCCGTCGACAGATGCTCAACGAATTATCTCCGTACCGATCTATTTTATTTTTTACATTTGCTCGAATAATTTAAATATAGAAGAAATAGAGAAATTGGAGTTAACGATCTCCAAAGGAAAATGCCCATCGACAAGGGAAGCTCGGACAGGGGGTTAAGCCCGTTTCGCGTGGAACTGGTTCTAACGGAGTTTTATGCGGCTCGCAGTGGACCAGTTTTGCGGCCGTCAATGAAGTGCACTGTACACGAGTTGCGAGCGCACTTGAGCCGCGAGGAGGGGCTGGTGCTGCTGCACGCAGTGCACATTGCCCAGTGCCGAGAGAACCAGTCATTGGCCGATCGGCCAATCGCGTCACGGACCAAAAGAAGACGACCGCCGGTCGCTCGTTTCGAATGGTTCGCCATGAGTCGATTCGTGCGACGATCTCTCTTCTCTCCTCTCTCAACCTCGTCGTTCTTCCTCGTTTTTCCTTATCTTGTATGCACAACACTCATACATACTCGTACGTACTCGTATCTACATACCGATCCATACACTCGTACACGTATGCACACGCGATTCTCCGTTCTCTGTCTCCAGTCTCCCCCCTATCATCCACCACCCTCTTTCTCTTCTTTTTCGCCGACTGTATCTTTCTTTTTCTCTTTCTCTTTCGGTTTCTCTCCGTCTGGTACGCTCGGTTCTTTGTCTTTCTTGCTCTCCCGTACACTGCGTGGCCGCTCTTCTCTTTTCATTGGTCTCTCCTCGCTGCAAAGTGCCGTAATATTCTCCTGCCGGAGTTATTTTCGTCGTGCTCACCCAACCAGCTCTCCCGAGGCGG
The DNA here is from genome assembly GCA_019453375.1 of Ctenoplectra terminalis. Lineage (NCBI taxonomy): Eukaryota > Metazoa > Arthropoda > Insecta > Hymenoptera > Apidae > Ctenoplectra > Ctenoplectra terminalis. Next base: position 1,608 of record SMSQ01001069.1, read on the forward strand.
CATTGCACGGGTTGCTCTCTGCGCATTGTCTCGAGGCCCCTGCTGGAGTAACTGGATTTCCAGGCTAGCAAGGCGATCGTCGTCGATACCGCCGATCTTCCCACTTTGCCTTTGTCTCTCCCCTCTATTCTACCCCTTTAAGTCCTATGTTCACCTTCCTGCAAAGTTTTTATTTTTTATTCGGTCGAGCAGAACCATTTATCGACGCATCTTCGATCGGTCCTCAAATTTCTCCTTCGCTTTCCCTTATACGTATACCGAGACGCAACGACCAGACAAACTTTCGATATCAATGGTTGTCCAAATAATTGTGACTATTTTGGGAAAGCATATTCGTTCGATCGAAGAAACGGGCCTCTCGAGTGGTTGGAACGGTCGAGAGCGGCTCGGTAAACCACAGTGCTGCTTTTAGACTCGTTAAATACATCTGCAGATCGTTAATCGGGGCCTGAATGAAAGGAACATCATGATCAACCGAGACAACCGTGCTCGTAATCTCTCGTGTGCACACTGTGGATCGTACACCGTTGGCGAGTGTGTGCTGCCGCGCGCGCACGTGTGAGTGGCAATCGTTACTTAATGCTTACTTATGTCGGCGCATTACTCGTTAGTCATTACTCAACCACCCTTACGTCGCACAGCAGCGCTTTTGATATTCCTCGGATCACGCAAACCGCCGAACCGAAAATTAAAGACACCGTGCGTTGTTATAACATTGAAAACCAACCGTGCTTGCGGAACCCAAGATATTTATTAATCTCTACCCGATATTTTCAGTGTTACGTTTCCAACGATATCTCCGCATTCTTTAGGCTATTTTGCGCAACGACTTAATTAGAGGGAACAGTGTCGGAGGTATTTTCTACTCGTACGAAATTACCCAAGAAGTTGGATTTTTCGGAAATTTTGTTTGCCACAGTATTTCACATATTTTGCATAAATCGTTCGCAGAATTTTGTCTCGCGTATTAGAAAAGGACGCGACGCGTGCAACGTCGAAATTACGCCGTGGATCTCATTCGCGGCTTACATACCTGTGCTACACACGAGCAGTGTAAACGAAACGTGCGAATATTAAGCGAATATACCGTTGCATAACATGCCGCTACGTCGACTTTGATAACGATAAAATTCTATTATCGCGACGCGTTCGGTGCATGGACGGGTTTTGCTATTGATACACTCTCCGAACCGCAACGTTTCGTGTCGTACATGTAATTATTAAGCGATAGAACTAGCCAACTGCTAGCCGATTACGTACAACTCGGATGGAACATAGATCTATCTTTATCCTATCCCAGAAGCCGAGAGTTAAAGGTTAGAAGAAAAATGTTCCATCTTGCAAGAAACTCGCTGCTCCGAAGGATTTGTAAAAACGGTGCGATCATGATTGCTTAGCTCATCCTACGTTTTATTAATTTCCCCCGAACAGACTGGCACAGGTCAATCGCGCAATTTCAGTGCTCGCGCGAAGCATGTAGGACTAATTACGGCCATTAAGCACGGCGAATACTTAACTGATTAATTAGAAAGTACGTCCCCCCTCCCCTGCCACCGCTTGAATCGCGCCCGCGTGCACGTCCGAGTCACGTTGAACAAGATTGCAGCCGAAGAAGAGATACAGGATCGTTTTCTTTCGATTCCGATCGAGATATGTCTGCGTCGGATTATCTATCTCGATCTGTCAGGCTAATAGATCTCTCGCTGTGGCGATTTTATTTCTTTCGTTCGTTTTACGAGAAAATCTGTTCCGCAGCTTAAGCGGACGATATATTGTATATATATATATATATTCCGTGGGACGTACGATGCTTCAACGAAAGTATACAAAATAGCATCATGGAATATCCCGTGGAATAAATGCAGCGCGATGATATTAAACTACTCGCATTAATTGGCATTAGATGTATCGTAGATTATATATTTACGGCTACTATCTCGTCTATCGAGATATAGAGGGATAACAGGAGCAAGAAAGAGATAAAGTGAAGAGAGAGAGAGAGAGAGAGAGAGAGAGAAAAGCACGGGGCTGAAGCGTAGCGGTTTCCCTCGAGATTTATTGCCCGTGCGCGCAATTTACGCGCGTGTATCCTGAACTGAAATTATGCAAAACAGTCGCGGCCTGACAAGTGGCATTTTTATCGGGAGGCCCATTATAAAATATCGGGTAGGTGTGCGACACACACCAGCGCGCACCGCAACGTGCGCAGCGATGAGTTACGCGCCACATATTATTCCACGTTTTCGCATAAGTCGAGTCGTTTCTTCGTACGATGAAATCGTGCGAGCAAAGCGAACTAAGGACACCAAGGTGCTTTAATAAAGTTGTAAATAACCTTTTTACAGGTGTACCTCCGGCTTTAATCCTCCTTCGTTAAGCGCCACTGTTTTTCTTCTGGATCCATTCTGGTTTGATCTCTAGCAACACGCGTTCTATTTTTCTTTGTTCTTTCTCGTTTAATTCGCTTGGAATAATAATAAAGAATAAAAAAAAATGACCGTCATCGATCAAGCGTAACGATGCGGGGATACGAGCGCGGAAAATACCAACCATTTTCAAGGTTTGGTTTCTTTTTCGCGTGCCGCGTAATACGATTTTTAAAATCCAATTTATTTCGATGTGGAAACGCGTGTGTAGCAATAACTGGAGGTTGCGCGCGCAGGGCCACCTGTTTCATAGCTCTAACAATGTTGCAGCTTAACGGTGGTATAGCGGTCAACAAAAGGGTTAAACATCGACGTTCGGAATAATTAAGTTCATTAAACGTCTCTGCTGGTACGGTCGTTCCACCGAGTCGCTTTTGAACGACGCACGATGAAAAGCTATTGTTTGGTCGCCGACAACGACGAGCATCTCTCCTGGACAATATTTATCGTGGCAACCTTTGCTCCGTAGCTCCGGAGCGAATTTTATTTTCTCGAATTACCAGCGTTCTCGATGCAGCTCGAACGCGAGAAGAAACGATACCATGCTACACTTTCGTTTATCGTCGTTTATCCTATCCACTCGATCGTTTTCTTGAAGTATACGTAAAATCGTTTTTTATCCACGCCTAGTAAAGCTAATGGTCGAACGGAAAACCGACGTTGCACGCTTATCGACGAAGATGTCGGTAATCGATCTATTTTCCTATTCATACTCTTGCTCCGGAAACGAGATCGCGTCGATATTCATCGTACGCGCAGGAATTTATCGAATCGTACATAGGTTTCACGAAGCGCTCCCGATATAGTTTAGTATCGCGTAACGTGTACTGTTTACATTTTCGTTAACTCCTGTACAATTGTCGTCTAAAACCGTACACAAACAGCGATAACGAGCCGAACGAAATTTTCTGACGTACGAAAGTACCGACGATGACTCAGCTTGGTCGTCGCAGAGACGCATACCGTCGCGACACGTGTGAATTCGAGAAAAATTGATCCGTCTCCAACTCTCATCGACGGACAAGAGACGTCAACGAATCAACAACACCCGTTGTTGGTGTTGTCGATACAAGAGCGACGAGAAGAATCCATCGATCAGAGTCGGAGAGTAAAGTTACGATGTATCGCGACGAGACGGGTTAGTTGAAACGCGGAAAGCTACGATGGAAATTTTCCTCTACGTTCTCTCTTATCTGCTCGTTAAATAAACTGTTAATGGTTAGAATACGGTGGACCCTGGGACGCGTTGCATTAAACGTTGTCGCTCTAGTAATTTCTCGCGATCCGCGCAGTTGTCCCAGCCGTGGCTCGATTTCGTTTGCTTTTATACGTCACAGATTTTTGTATCAAAATCAAGCGACCAAAATACGTCGCCTCGATACACCGGTTACCGATAGCAAACAATGCGCGGGACCTTCTCTCCTACGTATACCATCCAAGCACGTTCCGGCCGGTAAAATTTTTATCGCGATGCGATTAATAACTCCTACTGTACGCGTCGTAAACATACGTAAACATACGCGTATACGAGGAAACGAAAATAGTGATAGCTCTGCACCGTTTAACGCGATTACGGAACGCTCGCTACCTAATTTCTTGAACGTAAGACGCAGAAGAGACGCGTCGACACGTTGTCATACGCGTTGTTCCGGAAATACACGGCAGGCCCGGAGCACAAAGAAATTTTAGATTTCCATCACAAGGCGCGTGTCACGCGACACGAAAATTCGTTGTCGCGTTACGCGTCCTCGTCACCGCCGTTGCGATGCACTTTACCCGCGACGGGATCGTCAAGCTTTCGCGCGCGCTATCTCTCCCGCTTATAGCGCTGTTCATGCGCATACGTAAGAGATTTGACACGCGCCCTTCTTATCGTCGAAAGAATCGACCTTTCCACTGAAGCGAGAAGACCGGAGAGAACAGATTCATCGTACATATATAAAAGTATAATCTTCGCTCGTTCGTCGTTCCGCTGCACGCGCGTGTATAGATCGAGTGACACTCGGGAATTTTTGTCAGAGGAATTTCCTCTGGGCAACTGGCGCTCATCCAATCGTTTACTCTAGCGAATGCTTGATAGAAACAGTCCTATTCGCTCGTGTGTACCGCACCACTATTCCCGCCAGTTGTCTCTCGAGTTAGAGAGCGAGAGAGAGAGAGAGAGAGAGAGAACGGTGTGTGTTGCGCGTGCGAGTGTGTGTGTGTGTGTGTGTGTGTCGATCGACGACGCTTGGTGCAATAGAGGGAAAGAGAGAGAAAACATAGGAGAGAGAAAGAGAGGCTCGACATGAGAAGAAAGAAGAGAGACAGAGAGAAAGAGAGAGAGAGAAGGGAAGAAAGTAAGGAAAGAAGAGTAGAGAAGAAAGAAGAGTCGGGTGGGGAGACTTTACACGGGGCGCACACGGTTCTCTGTTACCTGCGACTCGTGGCCGTGTCCAGCATGGTAATCCAATCCCTCAGATGGGGGGCTACCTCGTCATCCCTGCGGGTCTCTCGTTGACCGATCGCGAAAAGTCGAAGAACTTCACTTAACAGTTATTTCCGTCCTTCGTCGGGCACTGCTCGTTTGAAATGAAATCACTCCACTCGCGCGACAGGCCGCTGCTCGTGTACGTACGAGAGAACGCGGAAGGACGCCTTTACTGGCGCGAAGACGACGCACTTCGATTCGCCAAGTTTTTTTCGTTCTTTTCCCCCTTTTTTTTTATTCACCGAACGAATAATACGTGCACCGTCCACGACAAATGGCACGTTGAACACAACACGGTTATATTACGGTACACGCGACGCACAATCGACGAGGAATCGCGGTTTCGTTTTACAAAGACGAAACGCGCCACCGAGACAACCAATCGTCGTACCTTTGTAAACAACCATACGCAAGCAGAGGCCGTAGTATACTGAACGAACACATGATTCCGAGGGGGCTTAGTGTTGCCGCGGGCCGTGCAGGTGGCGCCACCAGTGCGGCGCTCCGATCGAGATCTGCCACACACGGAATCTTCGAAAAGGTCGAGAAGCAATTTTCGCTCCTCTCGTGGAAATTAACGTGAAATCGGTGTGAATGTGAATGCACAAGTACGCGATACGTGTCCCGGAATTTTGTAACCTTCGAACGGGAGTCAATGGAACGCGTTCGAGCGTCCGATGTCAAACAACTTCCAAGGCCGTGAACGAGCCTCGATCGAATGCGGATTAACGTAAGTCGCTGCTTATTATAGCTGATAATTTGCACGAATTTTGGAATCACCTCGATCTATCGCGTTTTATGAATACCATTGTATCGAATTCATGGAATTCCAATGTGTTTACGTTAGACGTTGACTGCATTTCCGAAACAAGTTTTACAGTAATTGAGATTCCTCATTTATGGCGGGAAACATGTATCCCGTTGAATAGATGTCTGTAACCCTAACAAAAGACGAACAGTTTCGCGCATGTAGGAGGGCGCTGTAGTTCTTTTCGAATCGTTTGTTTCGCTCCATCGAACGCGAAATTCTGCAGTTAGAATTTCATTAGCTTTGTCATATTAATTTTACATTTTTATTTTTTACCCCGTTATTTTCAAATTTTGCTATCGGACGAGACGATTCTATAAAATCATATGTTAATTGCAAAGTGTTGAGTTACAAACATGGCGGAAATTAGGTAAGAACAATAGCAAAGAACGCGAGCGCGTGCGCATGATAAGATCGAGCATCGCGTTTTATCAACGATATCTAGTTCGCAAATAAAATAGCACGTCGGGTCAAATAAATTGTATCGCAGGCGGGTTTAGGCGACGTCGCGAGGTACAGTGGAGAATTTCGTCACCGATTTGCAGAGGAAACGAGTTAAGAATATTTTCTAGAAAGCCAAAAGTTTGCTCTTATCGTGACCAAGCGGTTATCATACTCTTCTCGTCGTTTTGAATTTTTACATATTTACGAGTCTCCTTTTTTTTATTCGCGAAATCGTTACGAATGAGATAAAATTGACAAATCAAAGATTATAAAAGAATATAATACACCCGTCTAACTTCCCAGTTTTATGACGCGTTGTTTAACCGTTTTAAAAATAACTTCTTTGCTCGAGCAAACATTGCGTTATCGCTGAATTAGTATTTTTTTTAAACACGACTAGGAATCTTTTGATAAAATTACAAGGAAACTTTTACCAACTAACGCTCCATGAAATTTCGCGTCTCGGTACTCGTAGCGAGTAACAGGTTGGAAGAAATAACGCGTCGAAGGTGTTGTTTACACTCTAATTGTTTGCAAATCCGTAGTCTGCTGAATGTAATCTGGTTTACAAGACGAAGTTAAGAGGCCTATCGGTATTTACTTATTTCTACCGATACTTTGGTTTCTGGTTACGTACAGTAACAGGGATTGATAGTGAAAGCTACGCGTTTTATCAGTACGGAATGCATACCTACGTGCGAGCGTAATCGTTTGCGCGACTACGCAAACTTCTCCTCTCTTTTTTCCTTTTTTTTTCCTTCCTTTTTCTTTTCTTCTGGGAACGAAGAATGGTCAACGGTTTTTCAGTCGCTATCTAATTGGCCGGTATAATTTTCTGTAAATTACTGTTACACATCGGCACGTGAAATTTCAACGAGCAAGTGCACACCAGAAACACGCTAACGTACGATTATTCGTAGTTAATGTAGGATGTAATAGCATGCGGCATAACCCACGAATGTGAATACCCTTATTATGCGCGTGCACTGTTATGCACGTGCTCCTCGGTGTGAGCGTAAATGCGAACGATAATGGAAGGCGTTACGTTCGAGCGAAAGTAGCGTTCGATAAAGGCAAAATCAAAGCAACGAAGAATTTTGTCAGCTAGCTTTGCATCTTCAAGCTAACCCGAATTCCTAACTTTTTCGCTTGGAATTGATCTTGCGCGAATTGACAATTTTTTATTTATCGAATTTTTTAGTTTATCCAATGAATGGAAACAAATGTTTCCGTATAATTAGATCTGTACGAGTCGTAGTTTAGCGATCATAGTAAGATTTGCTCGCGAAAGATGGTCGTACTACTTTCTCGGAGCAGCGGATCGTTCCTCTATCTCGTTCAATTAATTTCTCGGTCGAGTTCGTTTGTACCTCTCTTCCTTACGCTATCGTCCTATAAATTTTCCAATGTCGCAGCATCACTTTTCGCACTGGTGATAAAATTCCTTTACCCTGGTTCAAGGTGTCGCGATTTCGGCTCCGTTTACCGCGGTCGAACGATCTCGGGCGTCCGGCAAGATTCCTCGGCGACCCATTTGCCGCGTGTACGCGGCGTTGTCGGCTGACAGGCCGGGAATCGAACTATTCGGATAGCAGAAATATCAATTTACTACGGACGTGTGTACACAACCACAGTTAGCAACAGTGACGTAGAGACGATGTACAAAAGCGGCGATTGGCTGCTAAAACAGTTGCTATCTTATCTTTTTTCCCGTGAGTGTCAACACTCGCTCTGTTCGTCGCGTACAATGTTAGCGTGCACGGAGTGTGTAACTTTTGCGGCCTGTGTCGGAAGCTAAATTTTTTTTTTTTTCTCTTCTACGCCATCCCGTCGCGTCGTTTCCCGATATTTCTCATCTCCCTTTCTCTTTTTTCTCTTTTTCTCTCGCATTTCGAATCGAATCCAACTAACCCAAGTCCATCTCGACGTTTACCCTCCTTGACGTCTTATCGAAAATAGTCTGTTGATCGAGGATGTGCATCAGCCGTTATGAAAACACGGCCGCTTAATTACGAGTACATTATCAAAGTAGGAATCTGCTCGAAGTTTGCATCACGGTTTCTTTTCGTGGATCGGCCAGATGCTCGTGGATTCCGTTCGTTAAATATGATTTTAATTGGGGTTAATTTAACGATTATTACTAAAAACAAATAAAAAACTAAATAAATAAATAATAATATAGACGAAACATCGTTCATTTTACTCAATTATACGCGTAGCCGTTCTTCGGTTAAAGCGTTGAACAACTCATTATGAGGTGCTCGTTAAGAGCACTGTCAAGTATACTCTAACCAGTTGGATACGATTCCTCGTTGATGGAACAATGCGATTCGTTTCAATCTCGTTGTACCAGTTTCGTTGATTTCTCGGATAATTTCGCGATCATAGGGAAGAGATTTATCGCGGAAGAGGCACGCGAGGCATTCGAGCCACGGCTGGTTGGCGAGCCGCGAATCGTGCCGATGGAAATCAGGCTAAATGACAACGAGCGTAGCGTCACGATCGAACGTGTTGAATCGCGACGAGTTTATTTTCAGCTCGGTCTAAGCTCGCGCATATCTTATGTAAAGTAACCGCGTGTGCGTGGACAACAGGTCGTTTGTGCCGCAGGTGCGGAACGTTATGGAAAGATGCAACAGCCGATGCTGAAGAACCTGTCGATGGGAAACTTTCCAATGCGTGTAGCGAAAAAAGAAAAATATCCTTTCTGTTCTTCCATGATTTCTTTTTTCAATTTCTTTTCAATCTCTTTTCAACTTCTTCTTTACCTTCTTCTTCTTCTTCTTCTTCTTCTTCTTCTTCTTCTTCTTCTTCTTCTTCTCTTTTTCTTCTCTCGAACGTCTATGTGCGTGCAACAACAATGATCTAATTGCTGGCAATCGAGCCGCTCCTTTTCATTCGAGACCGACGACGACAACAACCACAACGACGACGACGATGAACCGCGTAGATTAGCATTCTCCTATCGAAATTTTTACCGCTCTGAATGTATTGTTCTACGGCGGATGAAGATAATTCCGAGTCTATAAATAGACACGCGGCTGGCAGAAGGAGAACCTAATAAAAGTACGCTCTCCAGAGAGACCGTTCGCGTTCGAGCGTGAAGTCGAAGTAATACAGTGTCGCCGACACGATTAATATTAAACGAATAAGATCGATACGAACGTACAGAATTGTAGGGAATTACGCGTGGGATTTGCATGTATCGACGAAACGAACAGAGTGGGAGAAAGGGGCTACGCTCGAATACTTTTTCTCCTCTTCGGTTCGCTCGACCATTAGCAGTAACTGGTTGAAGAGTAATTGTACTCGTCACTTGCGTCCGCCGTTAATGACGGATCATTTTGCAACATTGCTTCGTCCGACAACGTTCAACAACATCTCGTTCTCAGGAGGCAGCTACACCATTTGAAAATTGCGGCGCCGCTTGCAACCTGTATAAACAATCGGCCATTACGCACCGTTATACGATAATCGTGCTTGACGTCAAATATTAAATGATTTCGCTGCGTGAATCAGGCTGTTTAAATTGTCCGGCTTGATTGAATGATGACCGCTCCTCTAAGTTGGCCGACAACCACTTCACCGTAAATAAGATGGTACCCCATTCTGTATACATGTAAGAGTCGCCTCGTTATACAGGGTGTTCGATTCCTACGTCGCATGTGAAAACCTTTTTCGATGTTGGATATATTTTGTGCGTCGGTCGGTTCTTGATTCATCGTCGACAGACGAGACGAACGAGAAAGATAAACCAGAAAGAAAGTAACGTTTTCGCAGATATACGATTCATCGTTGGACGTTCGCGTTAATTTGAACGGAAACGGAAACGGAAATAAAGCGAAAAATTTTCTCCGTGGCCTAACACTCGTTTGCACTGTCAAGTTTGCGAGAGACACTGAATGCTAAATTGCGCATAAAATTAAAAAGTCATTCTGATATTTGCACGACTGTTTCGCACTTAAGCAGGGTCTGAACCACCGCGTATCACGATCACGCGCTACGAAGACGCACGTAACGAGACGTGCAAATTAAAGTAACGAAGAGTTTAGTTAGCTGTCGAGCCACTAACGGCTTTGGTTATATTTTTCGTGATCGAGAGACACGACTGAATACAACCGACTCGTTCGACATAAATAAACGTAACAGTACCATTAGATATTAAAAAGGAATGGAACGTCGCTGTTATGCATATTCAAATGCTAACTCTTCTTTTGCTATCCTATTTGCGGAGGGGAGTGAGGGGGGGGGTGACTTTCTAATGCTGATTTGTTAACTGTAAATCGAAATGAATCTCAAAATAGTTGTTCGTCTCTATCAAAGATATATCCCGGACGTAAACGTGAACGATGCGGATTACCGTGCGGTTAACATCCCTGAAAGGCTGCAACTGGACTTCCATCGACGCAGCAATCGTTACAGTCTTGGAACTTTTCTCTCGGTCAAACGTATGCACACTGATGCAATTGGTAACGCGCATCGGTAATTTTATAATCGCGTGTGTAGTCGTTAGTTGTAGTCCAGACGTGATCGACTTTGATCGATTTTTTCCAATTTTTCTCGACAATCCCGAGCCTGAGCGACAGATAACAGGAGCAGAGGCAGAACGCGCGCAATCACCGCCTCGTGTATCTCGACTCGTGTTCAATTAATTTCTTCAATACTAATAATTTAATGGATCTCGGTGCGTTATCGCCGCCGTTCCATCACGCATCATGCTCGTGTGCTCGGGGTATGGTCGATGCCATTGCACTAGCGTGCAACAACGAGAACTCTGTCAATACCACGAAATTATCTTCGATATATGTTTTCACTCGATATCTTTTGTGTTTCTACAAAAATTTGTGTACCTTGGTTCGGCAACGATTTTCACTTCGATTTATAGTACGTTCGTCGTGTAAACGATCGTAGTTCATTAATGATTTCTTTATTTCAAGAAGGATAATAAATTTACACATGTTTCCGTATCTCGCTTACGATAGATCGGTTCCTTAATTACACGATACATATTCTCGAAAAAAGTTTCGTAACGATACGTAAGTACGTTTCTAGCTTTCAATCGTCTATATATATATATATATTACTTTATAAATAATTGCCTTAAGTACTAGGTGCCGGCAGTAAATAACATAGTTAATACTACTATCCATTAGGATATTTGAGAATGAATGTTTTGTCGAATTTCCATCGCTTCGTGGATAGGTTCGAACAAGGAAACGCATTTTATCGCGAATACCACGCGAACCTCGTATTCGTTGTATTGGAAGGAGTGAATGGTGGGTAAAATTAAAGTAAATTGACTAGAGACGCTTATATAGAATAAAAAGCACGAGCCTTCTTGATTGTCTAAGCTAATGCGTGGAATATACCGTTGTGGCGCGCTGATTTCTGTGCACGAGTTACATATGCTATAAATAATGTATAAATACATCTGTTAGGTATCTCGTTTGTACGTACGGTGTGCTTTGGTACATCGTGTAACGCGAGCGAGAAGAAAATCATATTCGTAACGTATCCCAATCGATCGGCGAGCGATCCGTTCGTTAATTGACCAACCGTAGTCTGTGTGTAATAGTTCGATAAAATATCGATTAGATACGGTAATGAAACGTGATTGTCGAGTAAATCGGTCGTTAAAAATAAAACCCGTGGTTTTGTCTCGTTCGAAAGTGTAGAAACTTGACCTAGTTATCGAACAGTATGGTAAATTGAAGAAAATTCCAATCAATTCGTTCCTACCTCGTCGGTATCCTTCGAGTTTCCGCAATTATCGAAGCGTCGCACTGTTCAGCCATTCGAGCAACAGCTTTGCACGACAGCTTTCGTTCATCGAAAACAACCACAATTTCCAATTCGATCGCACCAATCAAACTCTGCTCGCACTGTTTCACATTGAATCCTTAATTCTTCGATCTTTCATTTCTCTCGTCTTTAGACACGAACGATTCGAATTCTAATACATATATAATAATTTATTCCCGAGCACTGATTCAATCTTCGAGATCAACTCGAAATCACCTCGAAAATCACCTTGAAAATCACCTCGACATTACCTCGATGCTCGAAACCGACTCAAGATACGAGCTTTGTTCCCGGCCGAGCCGCGAGAGCTCCTTAATCCAATCGTCCTCCCGGATAATAAATCAGTGGCGTGGTAGCGTCCCATCCGTCTATCTCCTCGTTCGACTGCGCCGCTCGTCTCTGACAATTTAAGATCAGAGTACTGTGTCTTGGGCTGCTGGGCGCAGATCTACAGGTTGTCTGAGCGACCCCGGTTAATCCAAGCCGGAAGTTCTTGGCCCCTCCACGCGGAATATAAGGTTCGCTGCCGATCGTCCAGTTAGCTCGAAGCTGCGAGTTCCTCGCGTCTATTTGCAACCGATGTCGCGCCAAATCTTTGACATCGATTTGTGTTTCCTGTTCGCACAGTTTCTCCACGCACGGGCACGAGTTGCTGGACGATCTCCAATTGTCTACGCAGGAAGGCCTAGTTGCGCAAGCCGTTTTCGGTTTGCACGGACTATTGTCGACTATAGATTCTAGTTGACTATTTATTCGAGAGCACTTCTGGTCTAATTGATCCGAGCTTGCGAAACGCAGCCGTTTCGGCGACTCACTGGAACACCTCATAAAAGTGGATCTTACCAGAGACTTGTTCTTGAGGGAACTTCGAGGTATCAGAGGATTCGTGCTGCTGTTCTTCTTAGCGCAACCGTTTCTTCGATTTTCTCGTTCTCTGTTTCGTTCTTCTCGTAACATGGGATCTTCGCCGATCAGCCAGTAGGTTAAACGCTCGCCTTTACCTTTCAAGGAGATGAGGCCTCTTTCTACTATTCTGAATCCGCCAAGTTGGTCCAATAGTTCTTTCGTCTCACTGCTGCAATGAATTTTTAGAGCTGGAAAATAAAGAATACTCGATATATTGCGAGGTTACGGTTTTTCTTCTTCTTCCTTTTTTTTTTAACGATAGTGTATTACTTACCAGATCCGGTAGATTCCATGCGACTGGCAGTGTTCACGGTGTCGCCAAATAGGCAGTAGCGGGGCATTTTTAGACCTACCACACCAGCGCACACAGGACCTAAAAGACAAGAAAATTTGCATAAATTTCAATTTGTATCAGTATTTTTTCATCGAACTCACCGGAATGTATACCGATTCGAAGCTGAAGCTTATCGAGCGGCCTATGTCGAATGGTAAATTGCTTAATGGCATTTAGGAGGCACAAAGACATGCTGGCAATTTCTCCTGCGTGCTGAATACCGTTTCGAATCGGTAAACCGCTTACCTGTCAAAAGACGAACGATTCATGATCCCCTATCGCGATTCATGGTTAATACTTGAGACACTCACCACCATGTAAGCGTCTCCGATGGTTTCCACTTTGTAGACGTCGTAATTTTCTACCGTCGAATCGAAACAGGTGTATAAATCGTTCAGGAAGTCTACTACCTATAAACGAAGAGTTCTAGCAATTGAAAATATCTAGGGTACATTCGTACATTTCGTAAACTTTGGTATGTTTCTGCGAAAAGTACCTGTAACGGAGTGCTTTCGGCAGACATGGCAGTGAACCCGACGATATCGCTGAAATAAATCGTAACAGAGTCGAAACTTTCGGCTTCCACTTTGTGCCCCCGTTTCAATTGCTCGGCTACGTAACGCGGAAGCATTTCGTATAACAGAGCATCTGAAAGGAAAAATTTCACGTATATACGCTATTGATCGCATGCACGCGGCGATTACGCCTCTTCAAATAGTGGTATCAAGCTTTTCTTAATAAAATTCGTTTTTAGAATAGTGTACAGCACTACTGTATGCATGATATACGTTTCGGTATCAGGGAATGCGATGGTATTTTAATCGAGCGACACTTTTTGATAGTTTAGCAACCTGTTTTTTTCTTCTCCTCCGTTAATTGATCCGTTCGTTCGTCGACTAGGGCTTCCAGATTATTAGCGTACTTCTCCATCATGGCCATCATGTTGTCGAATATGTTTGGCTTCCTGAAAAGTACACTTCTAATTTAGTTCCATTGTTTTTCAATTTGTTTTTTTTTTCTTTCTTATCGACTGTAATTTTTATTTCACTACAATCTTTAAACGTACATGCCCTTCCTCAAAGGCCTCAGCTTGTTTCTTATGATCTTGAAGTCCGGTCGAGTCTCAGGATCTTCGGCCCAGCATTCTATCAGACAATCGCGTACGAAATGGAAACAGTTCTCCAATTGGTCCAACGGTGGTCTGAGATAATTCAAGGAAAACAGAGTAGCTGACAAGGTGGAAACAAAAGCACATAAAATTTAAGCGTTTTCTGCCGTTGACAGATTGCGACTTTAATGGTAATACCTGAAAGGTTCATTTCCCGGCTCTCTCGCGATTACCTTCTTCAATATCTCCGAATTAGATAATTCTGTGATCCCAAAAGGGCCGTGTCGCCCTTGAAGTTCGTACAAAACTATCCCAAAAGAGTAGACGTCTCCTCTTTGATAATCTCGAACAGTTGGCTCTTGACTTTTCGTCGATCGTAACAGTTCAGGCGCTCGATACAGCAAACCTATCGAATCGTTATTTTTATTTTACCATTCGAAGTGAATATAATTTATAAATGGTACGATCGATCAAATACCATGATACTTCTTCATAACATCACACGGCTCACATTCGGCGTCCTTTTTGAATTCGTGCAATCCAAAGTCCGCCAGCTTTACGACCCATCGAGAATCCACCAGGCAGTTCGACGTACTCAGCGAGCCATGATACTTTATGACAGACTCGTGTAGATAGATCATGCCCTGAAAGAACGCGACCGTGTAAACAAACAGGAACCTCTCTTGGCGTTCAAAGACGATGGATTCGATTAGAGGCGACGATTCCGGAATCGATTGCCCTTGTCTTATAGGGCAAAACCCTAAAGGAGAAACGCGGCTCGAAATTTTCCATAGTTTCGAACGAGCGATAAGTTTCAACGAGTTTTCAACGAGGAGGAGAAGAAGAGAAAAATTTCATTCCGCTTGCCCTACTATCTACTACACTTTACGCGGATCATCCTAAAACGAAATATTCTTGCCAAAGTTTTCTCTTGCGACGAATAAAAATATTCAAGGGTCAAAGTGTTTCCCGCTGGTTTCGATAAAAAGCATCACCAAATCCTGAACAATACCTACCCTGATTATATCTCCGACCAAGGACGCCATGAACATATTATCCAACTTCATGTCCTCGTTCTCCAAGATATCCTGCGAGAAAAAAGATGTCACTGAAAATTGCACCAGGCAATTCCGAATGATTCAAGTTTCGTCCGCTTAATTATAAACTGTCCAAGCGGACTATTACCTTGAGACTGCCACGCGGACAGTACTCTACGACGATGCATATGTTTGGCGGATCGGTGCATGCTCCGATGAAAGCGTTCAAATTATCGTGTCGCAAGTCACGCATCTAGAGAAACGATCCTTTAATTTGCGTTCGATCGGGAAATCGGGTCTCGGAAGATTCGTTCGAGCTGATGCTGAACTCACCACTTTTAGCTCCTTCTTCATCTCCCGCGTAATTTCGATCGATTTCTTCCGAACCTTTTTCACGGCGAATATTCGCCCCTTGTAGACGCCTATTTGCGTGTAAATCATCGAATATCGAAAATCGGCGTCAGGATTCGAGCTGAGGGAGACTTGACTGGTTCTTACGATGGGCTGTGTCGTTGTCTATACGGGGAAAATATTTATTTTATTAGGAAGACGTCGAGAAATGCGTCAAAATTTGACAGAAGTTTACTTTGTCGATAATCGAGTGAAATAAGTACTTCGACGCGTTGTCGTTTTCGTTGTATAAAAATGGTAAAAGTATCGTTCAGGATTTGATAGCGGCATCTGCTGAGTTTCAAAAATCTGAGGATCAATTGGGTGGATGGGGGGGGGGGGTGAATGACGAAAATAATAGAGGACTAGTATAAGACGACGAAGCAAGAGAGAAAAGTAGAGACTACATAGAGAACGGAGACGGGCATTTACCTTGGAATTGCTTTTGGTAGGCGCCTCGTTGGCTCCTGACGACTCGTCTTTCTGCTCTTTGATCTGAATATCTTTGTAGTTGACTTTCCAGAGCAGGGAATCCAGTTCCTGCTCGTACTTCCAGTTTCTATACAGTACCAGGAGCACGGCTGCGATAATTAGCAGAAATCCACCGGCTATTCCACCAACGATCTCTCCCGTGTGAGCTAAACGATTGAATTAAATATCGTGTACGTTTTTGATTTGCTTTTTTGTTTGATTTTTTTTTCTTTTTGTTTTTTCTTTTTTAATAAACGAACGATCGGTTCGATCGTTTCGTGAGCGGTCATGAGGAATATGTGGGTCAGAGATGCTCGTTTCGGTCGATTCTTTTTTAATTGTACCCTCTGTTTAATGTTTCGTGTTCAGGACGTTTAAATCGGTCACGACCGTGGCGGCTGTCGTTCGTTGCGTAATCCGTAATCGCGGCTCAGTTACGTGGTCGAGATACGTATTCGATCTCAATTAAAGGAAACGAAAAAGGTATTAAGAAGGGCGGAAGGCGTCCCCCTTTAACAGATTTACATATTTAAATTTTAAGGTCGTACCAGCAAACATTATGATGTATTTTCGAACGATCGATTCGCGGCCTTAAAGGTACCAGAGAAAGCTGACGAATGGTAATTCGAAGGAGAACCGTGTCCCTCTATCCTGCTCGCATTTTCACGAACCAAATAATTTGGGTATTGAACATTATGTTCCATGTCGCGAATCTAACATGTTTTCTTATTTTTTCATTGCACTTAATGCCCTTTTTTTTTTTTTTGGAAATCGTTAAAACATCAACTTATCGATATTATCGACAAAAATAATGTAAGTACATACTAGTACATTTTTCACCATGGTAACCACAATGCGGCTCCGCAATGGGCGGCCCGTCACCGATCCACGAAATATCCCTTGTCAATCGAAGTTTCTGAAAGAGAAACGAGC
The DNA here is from genome assembly GCA_019453375.1 of Ctenoplectra terminalis. Lineage (NCBI taxonomy): Eukaryota > Metazoa > Arthropoda > Insecta > Hymenoptera > Apidae > Ctenoplectra > Ctenoplectra terminalis. The sequence goes on from SMSQ01001069.1 coordinate 18,737, forward strand.
ATCGATAAACGAAACTGATGAAAGATCCGGTCCGGCAAAAAGGGTTATTGTATTGCAGTTAATGTCTTACTGGCAAGTTTGTGCCGTTTTCTTTTCCCACAAAGTACGCTATAGGATATAAACCGTGTCCCTTTGTCGGCCGATTGTCCAGAGCAATCAGAGTATAATTGCCTTCAGCATCTCCGTTTTCGTCCATGTAGACCATGTATCTGCACAGACGATATATCATGCAACAGGCAGGCGTCGTAACATGCGCTTTATGTTCTCTAAAGGTCCTCGTAAATTGCGCAAAGCAACGCGAGAAACGTTATTTTCCATCAATTTTTAGCCCACCGTTTCTCTTTCTTTTATTATTAATTCTGTAATTCGTTGTTTGTCGGACAGTGCAACGGAATAGTATGTAATTGTAATGGTACTGAAAGAAGGTATAGCAACGGTGATACCTATCGATCATTGTGAAAGAAGGAAGATTAAGAGAATTCGAGGGCATGGATAGCCGCGTGAAAGCCTTAATTACATCGTAGGGTCAATTATCATTCTAGACGCTTGCGTCATCGTAATAATGGTCGCCTCTGCTTTATTGACCTCGCGTACTTTAAACTGTCTTACGCGGACATAAATATTTTCACAGTGATTCAGGTGATTTCGTATCGTCTTCTCCAATTATGTAGTAAATACCTGCTACTATGATCTGTAGGATATATTTCGGATAAAAGTAGCAGACGCGCTAACTTTGGAATTTTTTAATTAAAACATCAAAGAAAAATGTGGTGTTCTTATTAGTCTCGACTGAATTTTGTACGATACTCAACGCGTCGATCGGAACGATTTTTCCGGAACGTTAAAAAAAAAAAACTTGTTTTTTGTTCAGAAAAAAAGACGCGGGGTCTTAGCGCAAAGATACTCAGAATGACGGATCGTCTCGCTTCCGACTTGGTTGACCCGGTTACGGTATGCAAACGATAATCACTTCGGCGAAAATACACCACCGAAGTGCCCGTCCCTCGTTTTCGGCGTGCTTTTCTCGCCGCGAGATCGTCTCGTAACGAAACTGATTTGCATGCCATAAAATGTAGCGATAAGCAGCCGATCAGCTTCATCCTCGCACTATCTTATACGTACCCCATGGCGCTTCGATAATGAACGCCGTAAAGAGTTGCCACGATTTCTCGACCGTTTCGTGGATTCCGATTTTCGTCCAGAGCTTTTAGCAACGATCTCTCGTACAGGTGCACTGCATCGTACAAATACGCCGTCTCTGGCACGATCTGCCTTATAACACAAACAGACGATTACGTTTAAGAGTTGAAGATCATGATTCATTGATGTTTCGGTGGTGAATTCGAACGAATTAATAATTGCTCGAAATTATTTCAACGATGCCTTATACCGAGCGGAAATTACTTGCCCAAATAAGCGATTATAATAGTCACCTGAACGATTCCACCGACGTTCGCGAGCGGATTGGAGAAATTAAAAGGCGGCTTCTGCCTGTACGCGTTCACCAATCGAGTGAAGTTGTTGGAGTAAATCGGCGCGGTGGCCACCACGCTGAAGTAGCTACGATACGCCTTCAGGATCGACGAGTTTGTCTTCTTCTGCCACAAACCACGGAAGTATTTGTCTGGTCGTTTCTCATCGTATTGCTCGATGTCGACACCGACCACCCAGTACTCGCCTGCGGCACGAATTTTGCGCGATATATTTTTTCTCCGCGAACGAGGATTCCATGAGAAATTTATAGGCTCGTCAGGGTGAGTCGCGCAAGGAAATTAAACGACGAAAATATACTTTTTTCTTGAAACGTCTCAAGGACTCGTGTAGCCTCTAAATTGTATTTTAAAAATGATTATGCAGGAAGGTTTTAGTAAAGCTTGATCAAAGACGACTATTAGACTACGGCTAGTGACACTACTCTCTGATATATGTATGTACCTGATTATGTTACAGCGGATTTATACCTTTTTCCAAGAGCTTTCTCTCGTCCAGAGCCATCAGCAGCCCCATGTGTTCATAGTAATTTCCTAGAATCACGTAAACTGCAACAGAAGCGCGACATATTTCAACCGTTCATCTCTCGGATCGTCCTTTTCGCAGATTCTTAATTGCTAAACGGGGTCAACCGTGACTATTTTTAGCGAGTAGATAAACGCAAATAGATGGTAGCGAGCTAGCAGACTAATTACGAGCAATATCTATTCACCAGGAGAAATTCTTGCAATTGTAATATGCGGGTTATCGTCTCGTGTTGTACACGATGCTCGTACATAGCCTCGATGAAGGAATTAAAATGCGGGTAGCCTATTTTGGAGCACGTATCTCGTGTGATTTGGTAAAGAGCAAGCGTTTAAGACCATTTCACCGTTATCTCGATCCTCGTAAATTAAGAAAGCAGGTTTACCGAACTTAGACAGGGATAACGAAACATGTATCATTTTTTATACAAGTTTTCTTTTCTTTCTCGAGTGTTGCTAAATCGTTCGGTTTCTTACTCACTTCGCGTTTCCCGGTATGTTTCGCTGACGTGTTGATGGAAAGGATTGGTCATATGCGTGACATGATACGGTTCTTCCCAACACCTAAGGAAGTTCACTGTTACACCTGCTGCCTCGAACGATGACAGTATGGTCTCAGCGATCGTTGACATCTTGTTGAATTCGAACAGGGTCGAGTTCATGTACATGAACGTCACCTGAATATTACGTATGCAGCGGTAGAGATAAAACTGGTCGATTTATGATTTTCAATGGCTTCGAAGACCGCTGTACTTACTTTCGTCCAGTTGAAGGCCATCAATACGGAAACGATAGATTTGGAGATTTGCGTATCGGGTGGTCTCGTTCTTGCAAACGTAGGGAACTCCTTTTTATTCGAGGACTCGTGATGAGCACAGAACTGAAAGCATACGAAACAAGGTGTTTGAATCGTTAAACGCAATCGTTTTTGCGTACCTTGTCTCGCATGATATTTCACATGAACCCATGCGGCAGGTAGAAAGATAAATGGCGTGGCACGTTCCACGTGCAGCATGCCAGTTTCAAATTTGCATTGGGTTTCTAGGTTGGTCTATTGCTAGGCTGGAAAGCGAGAAACACGTAATGCGAGTGATTAGTGTGTCAGCTGGACTCGCGATATAACGGGCCCGGGAAAAATCGAATAAAAGAGCAAACGAAAACGCATATGGTGATTCACGATTGGTTAGCCCGATACCCGAGCTAGATTAATTAATCGAGCCGGTTATTAAATTTAATAATAACGATCGTAATCGTTCGATTCGTTCGAATTGAAAATTGATTGCAGAGACACCGAAGCCGAATGAGAAATTTATCTGGACAGATAAAATTGAGCAGTTTCTTTCGCTCGACAGCGGAACAAATTATTATACGTATTTTTAGCGACGAGTCGATTAATTTCACACGAGTCGATTCGAAAGCTGTAGCTCGCGTTAAACGGATCGTGAAACGGCGCTCCTATATTTTTCGACAATACGCTACGGCTACGAGAAGGAAACTATTCAATGATCTGGATAATTTGTCGAGAAGACGAACGGCTTTTTCCGTTGCTTCCCTCGTTGCCACTGGCTCGGCCAACATGTTTGCCAGATTAAAAGAAGTTTAATGAATTGTAGCCAGTAACAGTTTCATCTATCCTCAATCTATCCATCGCTGGGAAGCTCCTCCTACGATCTCTATCATCGATTATTTATCTTTCTTCTCTATGAAATTCCATTTTTCGAATTGCATCTCTCCGATAGGAATCGTTAAGAGCGAACTCTTATATCACGCACGAAACGTAATTCGTTCGTCGATCGTGTCTTAAGCTAGAATCGCGTCGATGAAATTCGATCATAATCGTGCGAAGTGTTTCCGGCTAACGAGCCGTTGAACCTGGAAGGAGCAACTTGGCGAAATACAGATAGATAAACGGTCCAAGCTGAGGACTCGGTGGCACTGAATGGGTTAAACGTGTCGTAACCTCAGCATCGCACATTCGTATTCCTCGGTGGTCGGCGAATAATTTATTTCCTCGGTTGGCCCGCCACTGCTGGGAGCTTAAACCATGCATTGCACCGCCAGATCACGTCGGTACAAGCGAAAAAACGATGAAACGAAACACTTCGGAGACTGTTCCTGCTGTTACATAGGTGCACGGTTCTCGATTTAAATGGAACACAGCTCGGCGAATACACAGGCCGAGATACTTTCGATATCACGGCCTGTATAACGTTTGTTTTCGTCGCGTGCTACGTCCCTTACGATCGTATCTTGCCGCGAGTAATTTACGATATTACGAGAAATATAGAGAGGACCGGTTGAATCGAGACGACTTAATGGACGGCAAAGTTTCGAAGGACTCTGACGTTCTTGATCCCATCGATATGCGCGTACTCGAGGAACCGCGATAAAAGTAGTTCTATGTTGAAAGCATGCAGACGGCAACTTGTTACTTGACCAAAGTGCTCTTGGGGGTTAAAGCACGCGTTTCTTTGGAAGAAGGAAAGCTTCGAGCTAAGAGGAGGTTTCTCGGATTTTGTCCGACTGCATTCGTCTGTATCGTGAATTTTTCGTGCGTCTGTAGTTACGTAACCGAGAAAACCTTTCGCACCAAAGAGCTTCCAAACGAGTGAACTTTTTTGTCGCTCCAATTTTCGCTGCCTTCTCCCTTTGATTTTTTTTTTTTTTTTTTTTTTTTTTTTTTTTTTTTTTTTTT